>JAOTQJ010177323.1:4657-17774 GCA_025642045.1 Solanum sejunctum
CATTACATTTATGGTCAGAGCACTTGGCCCTAGCTGACTACCCAACTGGTGGCTAGGTCGAAAGACTCATGGGTTAGAGTCCCCAAGTGATTTAATGGTTTGAATCTCCATGTGACACTGCTTTTGATGGGTTAGGAACTCAATTACTGTTGTGATATAAAGGGCCTAGGGCCCAAATATTTTAGATAGATCCATTCAGCTATTCACACCATGACTATGTGTGGTGTACCTCCTGGGCTTATGGGGGCTCAGGGAGCATTTAGGCTTAGACATTAGGGCCTTACACCCCCATACAGTTGACCCTTGTTCTGATGAGGTTGAGAGTTGGCATATTGTGATGGTTCTATGGGATTTTGTTGGCATTATTACTATGCACAAGTGAAGCTTTGGGGTATTATTGGGGCCAAGTTGGTGTACAAGCGTAGATACTACGCTTTCCTCCTGTGTACAACACTATGCCATTGTTGGGGGCGGTTATGGTATTGACCTACGATACTTAGTTGACATTCATAAAAAGATTTTTGTGATTATTTTTTAACAGGGGTTGCTAAGTCTTCATAAGTCGGTATTGATGTTCAGTACTTGGAGTGGTTCAGCTTATCATTTTTCTAAACTTTGATTGTTTTAGTAGTTGTTTGAGGGTTTCTAGACATGCATATGCCTTGGTATGAGTTTGTTTTGCTACACTTCTATAGTTCTTTAAATATTTGGACCTTATTTATGTTCACTATTACACTTCGTCGACCGATGATGCCTACTGGGTGCCTTTTCTGGTACTTATCTATATTTCTATATCTTCTAATGGTGTAAGTCTAGGTATGAGCCGTGATAGCTGAGTTGGGAAACTTTGTTATCCTTAAGAGACTTTTGGTGAGCACTGGTAGCTCTAACTTTTTTGCATTCTCCTTCCTGTTGTAGATGTGATAGCTGAGTTGGGGAACTTTGTTAGCCTTAAGAGAATTTTGGTGAGCACTGGCAGCTCTAACTTTTTTGCATTCTCTTTCCTGTTGATGACTTTCTTTGGCATCTAAATATCAGGCCTATACAATAGATTTTGGTATTTGTAAGTGCACTCATGGTATTGTCTATTATTATGATTATTGATATATGCATACGACATGTCCTTGTTGTCTATTATAGCTCTATAGAGTTGACTTCTAGGTTCTGGGTAGGTTTCAACGTATTTATTATAGTTGTATCAATTTGGTCTAGATTAGAATGCTAGGATAGGCACCTTTGGGTCGGGAATTGGCTTTCCTGAAGGTGGGACCAACAGGCACCATCATGAGTGGGACTGGGTTGTGACAAGAAAAGAACATAAAACCTAAAAGAAAAGAAAAATAGATGCACAAACAACGACGCAAAAAGATAAAAAGATGGGGGGAAGAAAAAGAATGAAAAAGAAGAGAAGACAACATGGGATTTTTATCCTAAATCATCAAGGTAATTATTATTGTCCTTTTTATTAAATTTTAATGTGATTATGAATAGATTTTAAAGGTAAAAATGTGTACAATTTACGGTTAATTAAAAAAATATAGCCCTAGAGTTTTTAAAATAAAATCTTGATTTGGGAGTTGAATAACAATCCATTTTAGCTAAAATTTTGTATATGTGTTTATTTTATTATGGGTAAATATAATCTGAGAGAAATTTTCAGATTTGAATTTAAGGACTCAGGGTGACTTTTTGACCTAATTTTTGAGTCAAAAAAAATATAGTAATACAGGCGTCGTTTGATTCGTATTCTCATGGAGATTATATATTAGATTGATTGGAAGAGTTCTGAGGGATTGAAGAAGGAAAAAACATTGGTGCATTAATTTTCTTAATTTTGATTCTTCAGTTTGAAATAGGTTGTGGTTTATTCTATGTGAAAGAGAGACACTTAATAGTAATTGATATCCATTAAATGATGCTATGAAATTATTATATGGATTTAATTATTATTGTTTGGATGATTGATATGTGTTGTGATTGGTCTGCAATCTCAAGACTATGAAATCCATAATCTTGAACTTGCCTTACAAAAATTATATCTTGAATAAAGTAGGCTTGATGAAATATTGTTAATAAAGTGGAAAGTAATAATACCGTATGATGAATTAAATATATTTAGATCGGGTGTCACATTCTGACACGGTATATGAGGATCGGGTGTCATGTTCTGACACGGTATTATATGATCAGATGCCATATTTTTGCATGATACATATTGGACCAGGTGCTACATTTCAGCATGATAATAATAAAGGAAAACATATTAAAATATTTAAATATACTCAATCACAAATAACTCATTCCCCAAAAGAAGCATATTGTGAGACTTGAATCCTTATATGTGTTGTTAATATTGTACTGATTATGTACTTATTTCATTATGTTGTAACTTATACTTCTTACTTGTTGGTTGCCATTGTTAAGTGCTATAGTTGGTTTCTTGATATCACTTATGTATATTAATTTCTATTTGGAGTCGCCCACCCTACTTAGTATATGTTGCCCATACTGATCCCAAATTGTATTTCTTCTTTTTATTAATTTTATTGATGAGTGCAACGAGTATTCTATTGACTTTGACACACACACAACTCTGGCTGATTATCCATATATCAAATTTCAAGGTTAGATAACCTTCTAGCTTGTCTTCGATTATATCAACTATGGCAGAATGTTCTCTATTTTATTTATCTATTTTTGTGTTGCTATACTTAGACATAGTATTTGAGATTAGATATCCTTGATGTGATGACTTTCAGGTTTTGAAGATTAAATATTCTTGATGTGAATACTTTTAGATATTGGGGAAACATTATGCAATAGACTTAGTGAATTTTTAGTTCTTATTTTATAAATTTGAGCTTTTATGCTCCGTTCGTATTTCAAAAGTTAAACTGTTAACATAGGTTGGGACTTGTATCATTAGTTTGCCCACTTCAGAGGTTAGGGTGGGTGCCACTCACGACTTATTTTGGGATGTGACAAACTTAATATCAGTGCTTTAGATTCAATCATCTCATCACATAATGATAAGTCTAGCAGAGTCTTGTAGAATGGCATAGGGATACCTTTACTTTATTTGATTGGCTATAGGACCTTAGGGAAAAACCCTTCTTTATTTCTTTAGTGCTATTACTTGAATTCAATTTGTATAAAGGTGATACGAATTTGTATATGATCTTCTTCATTCTTTGTTGCAATGGTTCGAACCAGAGCAATATGCAATTGTTGTAGCTCCTCATATGGATGCGTCCTGGTGAAGTGACCAAAACAAAGTGTATGAAAATATGCCTTCATAGTACCTATAATCATAATTTCCATATATATCAAAATCCATGCGTGAAATCAAAAGTTCGACTTCGTATTCTTGATCATGGGGTCAAATTGACTAGAAAATAGGTCTAACCTCGATTTAAGAGCAAACGATTAGCAATTTTATTTTTTATAATTTTCCTTATCCAGAATCGATCTATGATAGTGCCACGATCATAACTATCGAGGAGATGTATTAATTTTTCCTCTGCTATAGGTTCGCATCATGGACCAGATGCAGATCTATGTATTTTGTATCTAGTGATTTTTATGATGGTCCAAGGCTTTTGGGTCTTGCGCTTAAGCCTTTCCATACGTGAAAATACTTACACATAACCTTATTTCACTCTCATATCATACTAATCATTCTCCAGTACTTCTTCAAACACTTAGCCAATATTTCAACTCCAAAATTCAAGTCTCAAGCTCATTCAGATTTCAAGGTTCTCATTTAAGCTTCAAGTGTCCATCTCCAATCTTCATCAAGTTATTCTCTAAAGCTAAGGTGTGTGGGTTTCTTTCATAAATTCCTTTCACCTAGGATAACTAAGTTCACTTTTACTCTAAATTGCATTATTAATGTTGATTTACTCTTGGGTCTTATTTATTATGAAATTCATTGCACACTATATTTGGGTTTATAAAATTGTGACTGTTTCACTATATTTTGGGCTATTAATCTAAAATCTATTTTGAGATTTAATAAAAGGTTTTGATGTATAATCCTTAATGGTGTTACCATGTTTCTATTGATGGTTTTGTATTGGATTTTTTAGCATGATTTAACTTTTGAATTGCATGGTTTTACACTACCATTACACACGTGCCAAATGTTTGATAAAATGTCTAGTTATGATTTCCTAAGGAATTGAAGGTGCAATGCATGTCTTATGAGATGCATGACTTTATGATGATGAAATGAATGTATGTATATGATGATTAAAGGAACGTAGGCATAAGATGGTGAAAGGAGTGTATATATATAATATTATCTCAGCAGTGTTGGGGATGACCAACCCTTATTCGGGAGGTTGTAGGCCCAAGTAACCTTGTTGAGGGGTCATACCTTGATTGCGTCGCTAGGGAGGTGGCAGGCCTGTGCATACTTGTTGATGGTTTATACCTATCAACCTTGTTGGTGGTTTTCAGCCCTCAACTTTGTTGGGGGCTTATACTTCATTAACCTTGTTGGAACATTTGTGCTCCATCAACCTCACGAAGGGTTTTGTACCTCATGTGCCTCTCCAAGGAAGTGAAAATCCTTGGATTGCACTATAATGGTCACTCCTTACACTTGCATTATGTTCTATATAAGCATGACTTTACTTTAATTATCACTCATACATGTAATATTGTTAGTATATTATTACTCATACATGTCATATTGTTAGTATGTTATTCATTGCTTATGAATATTCATTTGTCTTATGATGCCCATCTCATGTTGCATTTCATCCTATATACTAAGAATATTCAAATATACTAATGTACACTTTATGCCTACCTGATATCACCATGTAGGAACCAGAGCTCCTATTGATTCTCCTTGTGGTTAGATGTATTGTTCAAGTTAGCTTATGGTGAGTCCTCAAGTCCGAGGACAATATCTACCTTCTCTCAAGCTTATGTTTAGATTATATCTTGTATGTTTTGATTACCTATTGCCATTATTATGAGGGTGATCCAGGTTGCTTGTCTTAGCCCCTGCTAAGTATCTAAAGTTTAGAGCTATTGTTGGACACAACATGTATTATGCTATGAGCTTTGACTTTCTCTTGCCTCTTGTTGTTATGATATAAATTATGTCCCTTACTCTCTGTTATCCCTATTTCTACTTCTATGTTATTATTTTATTGCTTTCGCGATTAAGAATGTGTAATAATATGCTAAGAGGCTTGCTTGGGGTCCCTTCGAGTTCCCCTAGCACTATGTCATGTCTAGGCCCTAGTCTTGGGTCATGACAAACTTGGTGTCACATCACTAAGTTGTTAGACCCTCGAAGTCCAACATACTGCATCGATTAGAGTCCTATTCTTGGTTGTAAAGCACGTCACGACTATGAATGGGAGGCTATAAGGTGCTCTATTAAATGTTTCACTTCTTCATGATCTATGACCTTCTATAGAGTTAGGTGCCATAGGGCTTATTGCGAACCCCTAACAATTACATTACAAGATATGTCTCAAGCTACATAGGATAATGATATGATGAATGCGGAGGTTATCAATGCCTATCTATTGTTGGCCAAAGCAACGATAAAATTGGTAACTCACCTCGATACTTCAAATGATAAGAGGAGAGGTAAGGAGGCCAAAAGGCTCTGTGATGAAGCAAAGTTCTAATTCCCAAATATAGAGGTGGTGGCGGTGTGGTGCCTTCTACTAGGTGCCCAAAATATGGTAGAGACCATAATTGCCTATGCTTAAGGGTACCAAATACTTGTTATGGTTGCTAAGAGGAGGTTCACAAGATAATATATTTCCCTCAAAGACACAGTATGGATAAAGGAGATGATGGTGGAATAACTAACCCAAAGTGCCCTACGTATAGGAAGAACCATAGTGGCCCGTGTTGGAGGTATTTTAGTGACTGTTTTCAATATGGTGAAGTGGATGGCACACTAGTATATTGTCCATGTTCTTGAAGGAGGCATAAGGGTGGTCAAGGGTAGGTTTATATCTTGTATTAAAGTCTATAAGTTGATCTCTAAGAGGTGTCTTTACCATCTTTTAAGGGTTAGGGATGCGGAGTCCAAAGTCCTTCCTAAAGAGTTGGTTCTGGTTGTTAATGAGATCCTTGATGTCTTTCAAAATGACCTTTCTCATTTTCCTCCCAAAAGGAAAATAGATATTGGTATAGATCTCCTTCCAGATACTCAACCCATTTCTATTCCACATTACCGTATGGCCCTGGTAGAGTTAATGGAGTTGAAGGAACAATTGAGGGAGTTGTTGGAGAAGGTATTTATTAGGCCTATCTAATCACCTTAGGGTGCACTGGTGTTGTTTATGAAAAAGAATGATGGATACCTTAGAATGTGTATTGACTACCGGCAACTTAATAGGGTCACCCTAATGAATAGGTATCCTCTTCAATGAATTGATGATTTGTTTGACCAATTGCATAGGGATATCCATTTCTCTAAGATTTATCTTTAGTTTGAGTATCATCAAGTGAAGGTGATGGAGTGTGATATTCCCAGAATGGCCTGCTGGACTAGATAGGAGTATTATGATTTTGTTGTGATGTCTTTTGTGTTGACCCATGCACTAGCTATCTTCATGGACTTCATTAATAGGGTCTTCAAACCCTACCTTGATTCATTTATTGTGATATCCATTGATGACCAAAGATTGAGGGAAGATAAGTTGTATGCCAAATATGAGAAGTGTATATTGGTTGAGGGACGTTGCCTTACTAGTACATGTGGTGTCAGGGGATGGTATTAAAGTGGATCCCAAAAAGATGGATGTGATTAGAAATTGCCTAGACCATTAACCCCATCAAATATTAGAAGCTTCTTGGGCTTGGTGGGTTATTATCGGAGATTTGTGAATTAATTTTATTCTATTGCTTCTCCCATGACTAAATTGACTCAAAAGAAAGCCAACTTTGTGTGGAACGGTGAGTGTGAGAGGAGCTTGAAACATTGAAAGATAAGCTTATGTATTCTCCTATTTTGTCACTACCAGAAGGGCTAAAGGGAATTGTTGTGTATTGTGATGCTTCTAGCGTTTGTTTGGGTTATATTCTAATGCAAAATTGTAAAGTGATAGCGTATTCTTCCAGGCAACTCAAGGTGCATGAAAAGAACAATCCTACCCATAATCTTGAACTATCTATTGTGGTATTTGCATTTAAGATTTTGCATCATTACTTGTATAGGGAGCATGTTGATGTGTTCACTGGTCATAAGAGTCTCCAATATGTATTCACTCAAAAAGATTTTAATTTGAGGCAAAGGAGATGGTTAGCTAATATGGTAAGGCTAATGTGGTTGTGAACGCTTTAAGTAGGGTATATATGGGTATCCTAGCTCATGTTTATGATCGTGATAAGGAGGTGTCTAGAGAGGTCCATCATTTGGCTAAATTGGGAGTTAGGTTGGAAGAAGTGGCTAATGGTAGTGTTGTTGTTGTTAATGGTTCTAAATCTTCATTGGTTGAGGAGGTATAAGCTAAGTAAGATCTTAATCCCTCCCTGTTGGAATTGAAGGCCTTGGTAAGTGATGGAAAGGTAGAGGTTTTGTCCCAATGGGGAGATGGTATTTAGGTACAAAGGTAGGTTGTGTGTTCCTTGTGTTGATAGCTTAAGAGAGAGAATTCATGATGAGGATCATGGTTCTTCCTATTGTATTCATGCCAGTTCTACTAAAATGTATGGATATTTGAGAGAGGTGTATTAGTGGGAGAGGCATGACGAAAGACATTACCAAATTTATGTCTGGTTGCCATAGTTGCCAACAAGTCAAATCCGAGCATCAAAGGTCAGGTGTCCTAACCCACGAGATAGAGGCTCCTACTTGGAAGTGCGAAGAGCTTAATATGGACTTTGTAGTTAGGTTGCCCAAGACTAGGAAGGAGTTTGATTCCATTTGGGTCGTGGTTGAGAGGATGACAAAATTGTCTCACTTTTTACCCGTTAAGACCATATATGGGGCTGAGGAGTATGCTAGGTTATATATCCATTACTTGGTAAGATTGGATGGGATTCCTTTATCCATCATATCAGATTGTGGAGCTCAATTAATTTCATATTTTTGGAAGTCTTTCCAAAGGGGTCTTGGTACAAAGGTTAAACTTAGTGTGGACTTCCACCCTCAAATGGATGGACAAGCCCAAAAGACTATCCAAACACTTGAAGACATACTTAGGGCTTGTGTATTAGAGATCAAGGGTAGTTGGTATGATCATCTTTCATTTATTGAGTTTGCCTACAACAGTAGTAATCATTCTAGCATCGGTATGGCTGCTTTTGAGGCCTTTTATAGTAGACGTTGTAGATCACCATTTGGGTGGTTTAAAATTTGTGAGGTAGTTTTTTTGAGACCAGATCTGGTTGTGGAGGCTCTTGGGAATGTTAGGATTATTTGAGAGTGGTTGAAGACAACTCCAAGTCGCCAACAGTACTATGCTGATGTGAGGAGAAGGAACCTTGAATTCAAGGTTGGTGATTGGGTTTATTTGAAGGTGTCACCTGCAAAGGGTGTGGTATATTTTGGTAAGAAGGGCAAGTTGAGCCCTAGGTATATGGGCCCTTTAGGGTAACGAGGAGGATTAGCAATGTAGCTTATGAGTTGAATTTGCCTAGAGAAATGAAATTGGTTCACCCGATCTTTCATGTGTCTATGTTAAGGAAGTGTGTGGGTGATTGAAATAACCCCAAAAAGTGCTCAAAAATGTGCCTCAGAATGCCTGGAATTTTAATTTCCATATATCTAAAAATCCATTCATTATTTCAAAAATCCGACTTCATATTTGTAATCAAGGGGTTCAAAATTAGGTGAAAAAGGGTCTAGCCTCAATGTAAGAGTGAAAGAATAGCATTTATAAATTTTAAAGTAAAAAATTCCAGAGAGCCTTCGGTGATGCCTCTATGACGCATCTTGGGCGTGCTTCAGCACAAAATCTTCTTTGCGTGCTCTTCGCAGAGATGTGTATTTGCCTGGCAGTGTTTTTTAAGTGCGGTCCAAAATATTCTAAGTGTTGGGCCCAAGTTTTTCAAATATGTTTTTGTCTATACATTGTCAAATTTAACCTTTATATCATCCTAATCATTTCTCAATATTCCCCCAAAACAGCAGCCATATTTTCACTGCAAATTCCAAGACTCAAAACCTTTATCCAGATTTAAGGATTCTCTTCAAGCTTTAAGTCTCCATTATCAACCTTCACCATGAACTTCTCCAAAGCTAAGGTATGTAGTGCTGAACCATTGGATCCTTTCACTCATTATGCGTAAGTCTCCTTTTTACTAATATTGCATGATTTAAAGTTGATTTTATATATGGGTCTTGTATATTGATAAATTTACTGCACAGTGATTTTAGTTCATGAAAGTATGGGTGTTTTAGCATGTTTTGAGCTCTAAATCTTTGATCTATTGCTGGATTTTATGAGGGATTTTGATGTTAATGTCTTGAGGGTATTTCAAGGTGTTGATTGATGGTTTTACTATAGATTTTCTTGCATGATTTTATCCCTAAATTGCATGATCTTTTACCCTCATTACACACACCCAAGGTGTTTGATAAAATGTTCAGCTAGGATTTCTTGAGGAATTGAACATCCAAAGCATGAGATATTATATGAATAATGTTATGATGATGAGATGAGATTATGTATATGATGAATCTTATATAAAGTGTAGAACTCGACCATGCCCAATCTGGGGGTTCTAGCGCCCGGATAACCTAGATGAGGGTTAGTACTTATCCACCTAAGTGGGGTTTAGGAAACATCACTACCCTAGATGGGGGTTAGTACAAATCAACCTAGATGAGGGTTAGTACTCATCCACTAGTGTGATAGGGTAGCATTATCATCAACCTAGATGATAGTTAGTACTCATCCACCTAAGTGATGGGGTGGAAAAATCACTAACCTACCAAGGGGTTCATACTTTGGAAATCTAGCTTGGTCTCTTCTACACATATGATATTCTATATGAGCATGGGTTACTAAAGCATATTCTAACTTATGCATTGATCATACATGTCATCTTTCTATATCATGCCTATTGCCTATTGTTATACATGTTGATTATGAAGCTTATCTCTTGTTGCATTGTATTCCACATACTTAGTACATTCAAATATACTAACACATACTCTTGCCTACATGATATCATTATATAGGAATAGGTGCCCAAGTTGATCCTCCTCCTCCTCCATGTGGTTAGATGGTGCTATTCCAAGATTGTTGGTGAGTTTTCCTTTTTGAGGACCTTGGTTTATGTTTTCCTCTTTTCAATGTATTGAGACACTTTCTTATGTCCTATTTGACTATGAGGGTGAGCCCGATTACTTTGTCTTGGCGCTAGGTCTATCTATGTATTTAGAGGTATTTGTTGGACAAGTTATGTATTTATGATATGTGTTATGACTCCTTGCTTTGTAATGTTGTTGTTTTGGCAAGTTTTCCCTAAGTCCTAATTCTCCATCCTATTCTATATTCTTTTATATAATTCTATGACCAAGGATGTGTAGCAACACATTAAGAGGCTTGTTTGGGTTTCCTTCGGGTTCCCCATTCATCGTGTCATGTCTAGGTCCTAGGCTTGGATCATGACAAACTTGGTATCAGAGAACTAGGTTGATAGATCCTCAGAGTCCAACACACTGTGTCGATTAAAGTCCTATTCATGGTTGTGAAGCACGCCATGACTACGAATAGGTGGCTATGAGATATTTTAGGAAATGTTTATATGTTTCATGTTCTAAGTCGTGCTGTAGAGTTGTGATAAGTTCCCCCCCCCCTAAGGATTGTTCTTTACTATACTAAATCATGCCAAAATGCGAGAGGAAGATGTGCCAAAACTTCAAAGGAGCAACCTTCCAATGGTGAGCTCTAGGATACGTTTACTATGCTTGCCTAAGTGGTGGCCAAACAAGTCCAATAAGGGGACCAAGCCCCCCTTGCTACTACCCTAGGAGCTAGGGTAAGAGATTTCATGAATATGAATCCTCTGGCTTTCCATGGGTTAAGGGTAGATGGGGATCCATAAGAGTTTATTGATGAAGCCTACAAAATCATATCTATCATGGGTATTAGGCCAAATGAGAAGGAGGATTTGATGGCATACCAACTCAAAGGGCTAGCCTAAATTTGGTTTGATGAATGGAAAGGTGAGAAGGGTAAGGGTTATATGGTGCTTTCAGAGGAATTCAAATTGGACTTCTTAATCGGTTCTTCCCTCTTGAGCTTAGGAAAGCAAAATTGTTTGAGTTTATGAACTTGAGGCAAGATGTATGAGTGTGAGGGAGTATTCCCTCAAATTTAATAAACTTTCAAAGTATGTTTCTCACTTGGTGGCAGATCTTAGGTCAACAATGAATAAGTTTGTTATGGGGGTCTCCGATTTGGTAAGTGAAGAGTGTCGATCCACCTTGCTTATTGGTGATATGGACTTATATCAGTTGATTACATATGCCGAGCAAATAGAAGAAGAAACGTTGAGAAGGAGGAGGAGTCATGAGGCCAAGAGAGCTCGTATTGGGGGCAAGTTCCATCAGGGTTATCGATTCCATCATGGCCAAGGGCCTCCTCATGCTGGCTTTGCCAATGACTTCCCTAGGCCTCAAGTTTTTGGTGGTGTGGCTCCCATTGATTTGTGTTATACATGTGGGATGATTCATAAAGGCCCATGTATGAGGGGTTCTAATGGATGTTCTAAATATGGGGATCTTAGCCACAAAAGGGTACATTGTCCAAGAAACCGTTGCAAGGTTCACAGTGAAAATGTTCCATTAGTTAGAGGTGGTCTTTAAGGTGGTGCCCCAAGGCACAATTAATTCGATGCTCTACATGGTAGGCAAGGGGTTTGTGAGGTCCTCGATATTGTTATCGGTATGTTGAAAATCTTTAACCTTTATGTATATGCTTTGATTGATCCGAGTGTCAGCCTTTCCTTTGTTAAGTTTTTTATTACTAAAAAGTTCCATGTTAAGTCAAAGTTATTGCATGAGTAATATGAGGTGTCTACTCCTATTGGTGCATCTATTGTTGCTAGGAGGGTGTATAAAAATTGTTTGGTTTACATCTTGTGTAAAATCCTACCTTGTGATCTTGTTGAATTAAATATGGTTGATTTTGATGTTATTCCTGGGATGGATTGGTTGTATCCATACATTGCTTTTATTGATTGTAGAACCTGTAGGATCAAGTTTCAATTCCCAAATGAACCCATCCTTAAGTGGGAAAGTCATGTTGTGGTAGTAAGCGGTAGGTTCATCTCATGCATTAAAGCCTATAGGTTGATTTCTGATTGATGTTTATATCATCTCGTGAGAGTCAAAGATGTTGATTCCAAAGTCCCTTCCATTTTAGTCAGTTCTGGTTGTAAATGAGATTCTCGATGTCTTCCCAAATGACCTTTGTGATATCCCTCCTAAAAGGGAGATAGACTTTGGCATAGATCTCCTTCTCGACACCCAACCTATCTCCATTCTCCCTTACTGTATAGCCCCCGCGGAGTTGAAGGAGTTAAAAGGGTAATTGAAAGATTTGTTAGAGAAGAGATTTATTAGACCTACCCAATCACCTTGGAGTGTACCAGTGTTGTTTGTAAAGAAGAATGATGGGTTCCTTAGAATGTTCATTGACTACTAGCAACTTAATAGGTTGACTATAAAGAATAGATATCATCTTTTAAGGATTAATGACTTATTTGACCAATTGCAAGGGACTAGCTTTTTCTCTAAGATTGATCTTTGGTCCGAGTACCATAAGTGAGGGTGAGCGAGTTTGATATTCCCAAGATAGCATTCTTGATTAGATATGGGCACTATGAATTTATGGTGATGTCCGTTGGGGTGACTAATGCACCAACCATCATCATGGACCTAATGAATAGGGTTTTCAAAACCCTACCTAGTTGTGGTCTTCATTGATGATATTTTGATCTATTCACGCAGTTAATAAGAGCATATAGGTCATTTGGGGATGGTGTTGCAAAGATTGAGGGAGGAGAGATTGTATGCTAAATATGACAAGTATGAATTTGGGTTGAAGGAGGTTGTATTCTTAGGTCATGTGGTGTCAAGGAATAGTATAAAAGTGGATTCTAAGAAAACCAATGTGATTAG
>JAOTQJ010177334.1:0-23916 GCA_025642045.1 Solanum sejunctum
CAAGGTAAAAATTCTGAGGAAAAATCATCGAAGCATTAGTTACTTCTTTTTTTTTTAATAGAACTACTTCAGTCGAAACACATAACTACTCTCTCCATTCTATTTTAGATAGACATTTTCTATATTATATAGTAATTCAGAAATTATTAATAGATTGATTATTTTGTCCTTTGTTTACAGTAATTAGCTTTTTAAATAAAGAAATTTTAAATTTTAAAAATTTGTTTAAACTTTCAAAGACCATATTAATTATGTGGATAAATAAAAAAAATTATTTTATTTTATTTTAATTTAATAAATGATTAAATAATATAAGATAAATATCAATAAAATGCCCATATAAAATGGAAGAGGGAGTGCATACTTGTAAGGGAATCCCTATTTATAGATTAATTCTCAACATTTAAAACTTATTAATTACTTCTTCTGTTCTATTTTTATTTAAATTTATGAGATAATGCACACAAAAATATTTAAAGTTAAAATTAAAATCATATTCTCTCCGTCCCATATTATAAGGGCATCTTTCTATAAATATTTGTCTCATATTGTAAGGATACTTACTAAATTAAGATAGAATTAATTATTTTTCGATCTTACCCCACTATTAATTAGTGTATTAATGATTTTTTTCTAACTTAATTTAATGTACATTGATATAAATGAAGGGTAAAATAGTATAGTCCACTAATGTATTAATAATCTTTTAATAACCGTGTAAAATTGATAATACACTTATATTATGGGACGGAGGTAGTACTTTCCACTATTGCCCTTTGTGGAGTCATAAATATGTAGTGTAATTTATCTCTTAGAAAATATAAAACTTCAATAAATGAAAGAACAAATGTGAAAAAAAATTCAAACATTCATCTTGACCTTTGAACAACTATTTTAAACCTTGAAAAAGTCTCAAAAATTTAATTAATTGAGGACAGAGGGAGTATTGATTATCGCCACATATAAGTGAACATTAAATTTTTAATTCTTTTATAAGAAAAAAGATTCTAAAAAGTATTTACAAAACACTAATTACTTCTTTTGAAATACACATATAATTGTTTTTATAAAATAAATCAATTCGTAACATTTATAACTTATCAGCTATTTCATCTATTCACTACTAGATGTCAGATTTTGACTTGGTACACCTAGTAAGAAAATAATAATTAGTGTAATAAGATTACTATTTTATCCTTATTAATTGATAGGAGTATTTATTAAAGTCATACTTAAAGTTTCAATATATTTAGTATTATTAATACAATGAAAAGTGAAAGTTTTCTTGGTTTAATAAAATTTCTATTATTTAGTTGAATTTAAAGTAAAATAGAAAAAAAAAATATAGCCACTTTTTTTTAGTTGTATTCAAGTAAAAAAAAATTTGGAGGAAAATAATATAAACTTTTACTTCAACATTTGGAATATAACTTTTTGTAACAATTAAAAAATTTTCACTATCATAAAAGCCTCTCCAATGAAATAACAAATCAAACAACTATGAATACAAAATGGAATCAGTCCTAGAGTATACAGATTGTTCAATTTTTTTCATAGAATCTTAGTAATTGAAATGCTCCTTTGGGTAAGTTAAGGGGATACGTCAATTCCTATAAATTGTCTAGGTACTCAGAGAATAAATTGATCATTGAATATTCTCAAGAGGTTCTGCATTTTTTAAAAATATTAACTTTGTAAGTAAATTGAAGATAAAATAGGTAAAAAAAAATTTCTATTTTGATTTCTCCAAAATAACAAGTAAAAATGAGAAAGTATTTACGATCATGCACAAAAGTGACACACACAAAAGTGTGCTCTCAATTTCTTTTTTTTATAAGGAAAGAGATTTTTGAAACTATTGCCAAAGTATCAATTACTTCTATTAAAACACGTAAGTCCTTATTTATAAAATCAATTCTTAATATAAGGTACTCTAAACGTGGCCAATACTCAGAGACGAATCACATCCATTCAATCACAAATCTAACATAAACAATAAAAGACTTAACTCAACAAGAAAGGTCTCAATAGAATAAAATAATCAAGATAAAGACCAAAGGTCAACAATTTGTATAATCATCAATCAACGACTAGCATGTAGGGAACTAGCCAAAACAATATCCAAATCAACAATCTTAGTTTAGTCTACGAAGCCTCTATCAAATTGTCTGAGTGGTATCAATGACAGGTTAATGGCGACCCCAAATAAAAAATAAAGCAGATCTAAAGTCTAATAAATAGATGATAGTAATGTGAAAATCCTCCGAAAGCAAGGAGGTCTCACCAATCAGTTGAATGCGAATAGATCTTCAACAAAACGTCTATTGGTGACCTCTAGTATCAGTCTCCACATCATAAAAAGTGCATGCTCAAATGGACATAAATATGTGGAATATACGAGTATGTAAAATGGTAGAACGAAACAAATAAAAGTAGAATAACATCAACTTAGATAACTCAAATCAAGAGGTAAGGAACTTAATCAGGATGTCCCAAAAGTCTAAAGTAAGAATACAATTTAGACAAAGATCAATTATATCTAATCCAATTAGAGTACTGTCTAAATCTATATGGGAGTTTCATTTATCCGACAACAATCACTTACAAGTCAGTGACCATACAACGAGCCGATATCATTATCATGTCCGTCCAATATTTTGTCAATATAAAGGACAAATCACTTAATAATGGATCCAACAACTAATCACGTCCTATTAATTTAGGACAATAAAAATAGAAAAACATTATAATTTTAACGAATTCAATCCACTCCTATATTTGATGATATAGTTATTGAGTTCGAGTTTGATTTACTCTTACTCAATTTGGTGCTTGATACTCCTCCCAAGACTCAATGCTCATAAAATAAGCAATCCACTCAATAAGTCTGATGTGGACTCTATCAACTCATAAATTCCATCAAGTCAATCACTTTATCAATTCCATCAACCTCTTAAGAGCGGACTAGGCAATCGTTTAAGAGGTCTATCAATTTAGACCATTCATTTGAGTTCAATTATGAAAACTCCCAGGACTATCAAGTTCTGTCAACATAATCATCACAATTCTCACACTACAATCACAATCACATTCATATTGTCAAGGTTCTAAACTCAATATTTAAGTTCATTCATGCAATATTTTATTAAATACTATTTAGGGTTTATGAAATAACTTATGTAAAAATATTTGTTAGTAAATCAACTTTATGATGATCACTAAGCATAATAAAATACATAAAATATATATTTTACAAGAAAACCTTCAAACGAACATGCATAGATACTCAATACTTTCACAATTTTTCTATTACCATCAGTGGGGCACATGGAAGAACAATTTCAAGCTTTAGTTTAGCTTTACATACTTGGGATGAAAGAAGACAGTCAATCTTACAAGAAATTGACTGCAATTGTAGCCACAAAAATTTCTTGAATTTCATCAAAAAAATATGATTGGTTGTTTATAAGATCTTTCTTCTCATGCTCAAACATAATTACCTTCACCTTTTCAATCATTGTATCCCACATGTCTCAAAAAAGATGCAATTATGGGCAATTGAGGTCGGCTCTTCTAAGCATAGATACTATCAGTTTCATACATTTCAAAAAATAATCAACTCTATCTCACCATTTATCATCCATCATAAGAGATTTTATTTTATGTGTCATTGTCTCAAGTACTTATCTCCCTTGTAATTCTTTTATTTTTCATCCATTACCATTTTTTCCAAATACAATTTCACTTTATGGATACGAGAAATAACAATATCATAAGCAAATCTTGTTTCGACAACTTTTAATAAAGATATTTCGGAATTCTTTTGAAAAATGGCATGAGTCATGTCATGAGTCACTACAAAAAATTTTAAACTACTCACTCCACCAATTAATTTTAGTACCTTTTCACAACTTGAGAAGTGAGGTAATTTCTCGGAAGGTTGACACATACTTTTCAAAGAAAGATTTAAATAATGCACAACACACAGTGTTCAACATATGTGTGTAAAAATTTTTCCAATAATAGAATCGACAAGTTTTATATTTTTGACATTATCGATGATAACTTGAACTATATTTTTCGGACCAATATTTTCTATGGCTTCAACAAACAACTTAGCAATATACTCACCATCTTTGACAATTCCACTAAAATTAGTCGATTTTAAGAATGTTGATCTACCACTAAATGTTCCCATTATTTTGATTAATGATCGCCTTTTACTATCATACCATTCATCCGAACAAATCGATAATCCTTTTCTTTTCCACGTAGATTGCAGTTTTCTATTTATATAAATTTTTTCTTGTGCCAAAAGAATAGTTCTTAACCTATTATAAGTTAGTAGACCTTGTATATGATTTTCTACCAAAAACTCCGAAATTATAAAGCTGATGCGTAAAACATTCTGATAGCAACACGAAAAGACTTGTCCAATGCTCCACCAGTAGAACCTTTCGATTGGTGGTAGAAATACATAATCTGACTTTTTCTTTGCAACAAACAACAACAACATACCCAGTGTAATCCCACATGTGGAGTCTGGGGAGGGTGACTTGTACGCAGGCTGTTTTCTTTGCATCCAGTTATATTCTTAATTTTTTTTCTTTTCAACTTCTTTATTCAATGTTGCACATACTTCATTGGCTTATTTCCTTGACAGGAAAGCTTTAGAAGATGCACTTTGACTTTTCGAGTAACTTTTTTATTGTAAAAGTTACATGGCCATGCTCTATTTCCCCCGCTAGGACGTGAAAACTTGAATGGTTCCATAGAGATTTGTCATCAAAATATTCTTTTCTTTTTATTTTTTATCTTGGAAGCGTTAAGAGCTTTTGTGTGTTTTTAGCTATGGAAGATGAAAGGGACGGAAGGTTTCTTAATTTTAGAAAATTGGTGTAGGAAATGACTTGTTTTTTACTTCTAAAAAGTAAAAATTATCAGTAGGATGCTATTGGCCTTTTGGCTACTACATCCATATGATGGATGATAAAGTGAGTTTTGTGATAATTGACATCTACTTTCTTTATTCATCATTTTAATTTAAACTTTTATGTTTAATAAAAATATAATTTTCTCCTAATTTATGTAGCATAATTTTAATTTTGAGAGTTAAACAATTTAATTTTAACTATAAATTTAGGTATAAAACTCAAAATTCAAAATCATATTACTTTAATTACATATGATGGTGTATATATATTGTCATCAACTAAATTGGTTAGAAAAAAGTTGATATACAATAAAATATTTTGATCGTTCAAAACTTATATTGATAACAAGAATAAAAATATAACAAGACGTGACCCCTAATATGATATCTTGTTATCAATTAAATTAATCTAATAAAATCGATTGCTATTTCTGATCTAACATATAATTACATTTCAAATATTTTGACATTTCAGAACTCACACTGACAAAAATCATGAAATAATCTAATAAAACGTTATTCTTAATATGATAGTGTGTCTATCTTGTTGACAATTAAAGTAATCAAATAAAGTTAATCCTTATTTCTAATTAAATAAAGACGTGATTCCTAATATGATAGTTTGCTATCCTGTTATCATTTAAGTTGGTAAAAAAAAATGCAATCGTAACTTCTAATCTAATATAAAATTATATTTCAAGTATTTTAAAACATCAGAATTTATATTGATAAGAAGAATCAAACTATCTAAAAAGATATGATCCCTAATATGACAATGTGCATATTTGTTATCTATTAAATTAGTCAAATAAAGTCAATGGTATTTCTAATCTAATACATAATTACATTTCAAGGATTATGGAGAATAAAAAGTCAATTTTATTTGTAATACATGAAGCTTATCTGTATAACTTAAAAGTAATTAGGCTCTTAAAAATGTTACTTAAATTTTTTGTCCTTTATTTAAAATATTTTATCATAAATTGACATTTAGTATTATTTTCAAATAATTATTATTTTAATATTTATAATTTGAAAATTAATTAAAATATTGATGATTAAATCTTTCCTTAGTTGAACTATATGATATTCATATTTAGATATATTTTTAACTTTTAATTCTTTCTTATTTTGAAGTATGTATGAATTTCTAATATTTAGGATGTTAAAATTTCTTAAAAATTTACGTTATACAAATCAATTTATTAGCTTACAACATTTTATTGAGTCATTCAAATAGAAATGTGACATTCAAATTATTGTCAAAATGAAATTGACTTTTTTTTTAAGAAAAAAAGTTTCAGTAAGATCAATTATGTTTATAGATTTTTATGACTATTAAAAGACAAATTATTTTATGAAAAATTATTTTATTTAAATACAATTTAATTTAATTATAAATTCTACACTATAAAAAGTTTCGTGGCGTAGTCGGTTATCATGTCAGGTTAACCTTTATCAAAAAAATAAATTAATCAAAATATACTAGATTAGATGCATCAACGCATAATAGCAGGATCAATGTAAATAATTTTATTTGTCATTTAAATAAAT
This sequence comes from Solanum sejunctum, assembly GCA_025642045.1. NCBI lineage: Eukaryota > Viridiplantae > Streptophyta > Magnoliopsida > Solanales > Solanaceae > Solanum > Solanum sejunctum. The sequence continues at coordinate 6,488 of JAOTQJ010177334.1, forward strand.
ATTGTATCTATTTTGATGTTTAGGAGTACTATTTTCTGTATTTTAATTTTTTATATAGAATTTATAATATATTCTCTCCACTCATTTTAAGTTGACAAAAAAGTTAATCAAGAGCGATTTGATTAATATATTTTTTAGTAATTTTTTTGACTTTTTTTCTATTTACGTGCCTTTTAAATCTTAAAAATTAATGTCAAGAGAATAGTTGAAAAAAATAATTAATAGTCTCTTATTAAATTGATAAAAAAAATATTCTTAGTATATATGACAATTAAAAAGAATTAAGTGTATTACTATGTTCAGCATACGTACACAAAATTAGTTTCTATAAACTTGTTCTGTGTATGTGTTTTGCACATATGTGTCGCATTAATTTTAAAAATTTTATATAAATAGTAGTTGTTAAAATAAAGACAATATTTATGTAAATAAAATTAAATAAATATTACTCTCCATGTGTCCCATTTTATGTGACACCTTTTCTTTTTGGTCTGTCCCAAAAAGAATGTCACCTTACTCTAATTGAAAATAATTTGGCTTTAAAATTCTCCTTTTACCCTTAATGAAATGAATCTCAACCACACAAATTTCTCAAAATAATTTTAGACCACAAGTTTTTAAAGTTTTACCTTTTTTCTTAAACACAACCAAGTCAAAGGGTGCCACAGAAAATAGGACGGAGGGAGTATTAGTTTGATGCAATAGCTTAATCTATTATATACCGACAAAGATGAGAAAATTAATTTAATTACTTATAATATAGATATGATAATAGTTTACGAATACATAAAATAATACTTTTGTGTTGAATAGTTAGAAGTTAAATAATTAATTGATTAAATTTAATGTGAAAAAAGGACTTCTAAATATAATGAGTAGTTTAAATAATTTATAATTTAATAATTATAGTTAAATAAATATAGTATTTATTCTCATTCATAAAATGAGTACTTTATAATTTATAATTAAATAATTATACTATTTCTGTCCTATTTTATGTGTCATCTTTTCCTTTTTGGTCCATTTTAAAAAGAATATCATTTTACTCTAATTAGTAATAATTTGACTTTAAAATTCCTCTTTTACCCTTAATGAAATGAATCTCAACCACATAAAAATCTTACTTTTTTTTAAATATCGTGTCAAATCAAAGGATGTCATACTCATTCATAAACTCAAATAATGTGTAATATTTATCACATTTAAAGTCAGCTATTAGTCATTAAATACAAGTAATATGGCTGGCAGCTTGTAAAGTATAATAGTATATAGCTAATAAAACTGTAAAAGGACTAAATTAAAATATATCTAGGCTTGGGGTCTGAGTCTTCTTCTTCCTCATCTTCTCTCCTCTATCTTCTTCATATTCTCACTTTATAGTTCGCTTCACGTTCTCTCCAGTCTCCTCCATCTTCTTCCCTAACGAGTTTTTCATATAAATTTTACAACTCCATATTCACAATGCACCAAGTTTAGTAGTCTACCATAACATCATTGATTCTCGGCTTCTTTGTTCTAAAATAGAAATCGCAGACTTGCAAAAACCAACATGAATAAAAAAATTTACGAAGAAAAAAGCATCAAAAGACTCATATAGAGTAGTATAAATTACTATATAGGTGCAGTGTTGAAGGTATGTTGTTTTCGATCTACTCAATTCTTTACTTTGAGATATCTAAATTTCAATTTTTCCCTAATTAATTGCTCTACACACCCCATCTTGTTTGACCGAATCTAACACAGATTCCACACCCATACCTGTGTCAGTGTCATGTCAACACGTGTGTGGGACCAAAATTATCGAGTCCGAAAAACTTAGGATAAAAATCTAAAATGCCCCTCATTAAGATTTCAGTCGACAGAAAAATTTTAAACCTGATGGAGTAGATCCGCCATAGTTTATTTTTTTACGTAACACATAAATCACACATGTCAAATGAGTTTTATGTGTAAAATATGGGAATGCCCTATTTAGAATCATCTCCACAATGCGAAGGGGTCGCATACTTTATTAACAATCACATTTTCCCTCAAATTTGTTTTGCTCCGATTGGTCTATAATTCCACCGAGATTATTTTTTCACTTAATTTGTCGCATTGATCATGATTTCGACCTCGAATTTATCAAAAAAATAGGATGATGCGTTATTTAAATAGCCTCTTGTCTAGGGGTATTTTGATACTTTTCTAAGGTGTAACATTATCTTCCCCTTGAAATTATTCGTCCTTGAATGAAGAGTAACTAGAGACAGACTCGAGGCATGAATAACAATCAAGACTCATTTTAGCAGTCAATTAACCAATCTAACTCTCTAGATAATAGACAATCGCTGAAGGATAGACAAATAAATTCAAATCAATGGTAAGGAGATTACCTTCAATTTCTCATCATTGGGCACAAATAGATGCAGATATTTGGATCTCAGATCTTCTTCAGCTTCCTATGAATCTTCCTCAATAAATTGATTTCTCCACAAGATTTTGACTGAGGCTATTGATGTGCTATCAAAATACAACACATTTGATGCTTAAAATTTAGAATTTTATCTGTTCTCAATGTGACATTTATGATTTTTATGTATTTTTGTGCTTATCTTTGCAGGAAAACAGGTTGACATGATCTTGGGAAAAAATTGTAGACTTTGTGGTTTCTGAAGGTTTACAGGATCCTCTACGAGTCGTAGGAGTGGGTTCCGTGAAGATTTCCAGTAAAGTTTGATTTCTGAAGTTCAGCACACGAGACCTCTATACGAGTCGTAGATCACTCTATGAGTCATATAGAGTGATTTTGCGGAGAATTTCACTGAGATCCAGTGAAGGACCAGTTGATGCAGATGAAGTCTACAAGAGCACACGAGTCATGAATTGGTCTACGACTCGTAAAGTGGATCTGTAACAGTAGAGTCCAAGATCTCAAGAGCTAAATACGAGATTCCAATTATGACTTGTAAATCAATTTATGAGTCGTAAATGTCTATCACAGAAAGTCGTCTATCAATTTTTTTTTAATTTTTAGGACTTGCTTATAAATATTATAAATAGTAATCTTTAGGTCATTATTTGGAGGAGTACAGTAGAGAATGTCATTAGAGAGTACTTTTATGTTTTCGTACTTGGAGACTTCAATCTTGAGGAGAATACACTTGTGGATTCATTGTACCTTCAAATCTTATGATTCTCAATATATTTTGGATTTGCTTGTTCTTCAACTCAATTGGGTAAGTGATTAATTATGTTTTGTCAATTCATTATTTCTTCATCTATCCATAGCATGAGTAGCTAAATCCACAACTTGGGGTTATGGGAACCCGAAAAATCTAACCAAATAAACTTTAATAATTTACAATTCTTAGAATGAGTATTTATATGTATTAATCAATTCTCTTCATTTTGCATGTTTTCTAGTGGTGGCCAATATTAAAACTTGCCTAGTGTTACCTTCTCGATCTAGGTGGTAATGAATAGGAAAAGAGATTGATTAATAGGATTTGATGATATGTTCTCGTCTAATCAACTGAACTAGACCAAGGAAAATTTGACTGGGACTATGGGTAATGGTTAGTATTGTACACTACGGAGATGGGCCAAGTCACATAGTGAAATTCACCTCTCACCTTTGACCAAAGAGCTTGATGAACTTAAATTACCGTCCTACATGCTATATTCTAGTCGAAAATTGGGTTATCCGGGTATATTAAGTTGGTGAATCATAGGGAACACAAGTCTCAAGTTGCTCTCCACTATTGATGTCTCTTGCTTTAGTTAGTTTTGTTTATTTTCTTGATAAACATTGCAAACACCCCCCTCCCCCCTCCCGTTCTTAAGGAATCGAGTTGTTAATTACTTGAATTGCATATTGGTGAATTTATTATGATTCTCCGTGTTCTCTGCAGAATTTGACCCTAACTTTGGTTAGGTTTTATATTTGATAACAACCACTTTATCCTCCAAAAGAGAGGTGTAACTTGAGCGTGATCAAAGATTATGGCGCCGTTGTCGGGGAATATGACTAGATTTGATTGAATTCACTAGTAATTGTAATTCAAGTGTTAATCCTTAGTTTCCTTGTATTTTACTTTTGTTTCTATTTTTGTTTCTTTGCAGGGTATACTAGTAGTGTATGCCCAACACTAGAAGTCAAGGCAATCCCTTAACTCCACTTGATCTAGAGATCCAAAGAATTATAAGAAGAATGACCCAAGAAAATACTAACATCTTGGGTAATCCAGCCTTGAATCGGAATGTTAATGATGAATAGATGATGATCAGAATAACGACCCATCTCCTTTAGATAATATTCCATAACCTAGGGATTTCAATGACAGTGCTTGTCGATGGAAATAATATAGGTTGAAACCCTATGGCTATGTGTGTGACCGGGCTATTATGTTGCCACCATTACCGACTAACATAAATTTCACTGTTTCTAGTGGGTTACTTCAAATGATACAAAACCGTGGATTATTTGGGGGCCTACCATCAGAGGATCCACATAGCCACTTGCACAGTGTGGCATTTTTTTGTAAAAGTGTGATGGAGACACAGAATCTGTCTATGGATATTGTAGGACTTCGTATTTTCTCATTATCTCTTATGGGCAATGCTGCTTTATGGCTATCTGAGCTCCCACAGAGTTCAATCACTAGTTGGCAAATTTGCTGAAGGTCTTTTTGGAGAGGTACTTTCCTAAATAAAAAAAACTCAAGTTAAAGGATCAAATCAACAATTTTGACCAACTTCTTGGTGATTCAATTAGCACTACATGAGAGCATTTTACTAAGTGTTTGAGGAATGTCCCTGACCACAAGATAGTTGACGATGCTTTGGTAGAAATCTTCTATCATACCCTTGATGAGAATAGTCAAGTCTGTGCTGACACCATTATAGGTCATATTTTTAGATCAACCATTTGCAAGGATTGTCAAACATATAAAATAAGTGGTTAAGATGAATCGTGCATGGGGATAACGATATAGAGCTTCTATAAGGAGTTCATGTGCTAGTAATATTGGTTCAGAGCAAGACAAGATCAATGAGGAGATTATGCAATAATTTGCTCAACTTCGCACAAGTATGGATGTTGTGATCAAGCAGAACCAGGAAAGAGTAAATGTGGCAGTTCATGAACCTCCAGTGCACCCATATATGAGGAGTCTTATTTTGAGGAGGATGTTTGCTTTGTGAATAGTCAGATAGGGGATTTCCAAACCAATACCCAAGGTTCCAATCAAGACTATTGGCGCCAAGGTCAAGGAAATCAAGGATGAAACTATGGTAGAGATGGAGCTTATAGAGACAATCGAGGTGGTTATTATGAGAGGAATAGGGAGCTTAAAGTTGAATAGGGTAAAAGAGATGGTTTCAGAAATGGTCCATATATACCATCACATAATCGAGATGTCGGTACAAGAAATTCTAGAATTAATGAGATATTTGATCATTTGTTGAAGAAGGTTGAGACACAGGATGAAACTCTAAGGGGCATGAAATCTAATATTTCAAGAATTAATCAAAAGACAGAGTCTCATTTTGTGGCTATTAAATAGCTTGAGCAATAATTTGGTCAAGTGTCAACTCAATTGAATCAACCTCAAAAGGGTACATTGCCTAGCAACACAGTTCAAAATCCAAAGAACAAAGGGAAATACATGGCAATTACTACAAGAGGTGGGAAGAGTACCATTGATGCTCCTATTCCTATTGAGGTAGAAGATGTTCGTGAGAAGCTAGTTGCAGATAAGGATGTGGTTGAAGGGGATGATTGTGTCAAAGATGGGGCGAGTGAGGTAGCTAAAGAGCCACAGAAGTATAAGTTTGTCCTAATGCCTCCTCCTCCTTTTCCTCAAAGACTTAAAAAGAGGGAGAAGGAAGGCAAGTTTAAACACTTTCTCTCTATGCTTAAACAACTACCCATCAACATCCCTCTTATTGAAGCTTTAGAGAAAATGTTAGGTTATACGAAGTATATGAAGGATTTGGTTACCAAAAAATGCACAGTGAGTCAGGAGCTTTCTCAAGAGCTTCAACATTGTAGTGCTATCACTACTAAGTCATTGGCTCAAAAGCATGAAGATCCAGGTGTTTTCACTATACCTTCCACCATAAGTGATGTAGAGTTCGCACAAGCACTTTGTGTTTTGGATGCAAGTATTACTTTGATGCCTCTTACGATTTTCAAAAAGCTTGATTTGGGTGCCCCTACTCCAACTAAGATACAGTTGTTAATGGCGGATAGAACAGTCACGAAATCAGAAAGATACTTTATGATGTGTTGGTAAAAGTGGACAAATTCATATTTCTTGCGAATTTTGTGATTCTTGATTGTGAAGTTTCTATTATCTTGGGGAGATCATTTCTGGCCATGGGACGAGATCTAGTGGATATAGACTCCGATCAACTCAGATTTAAGATGAATGATGAGTAGTCTTCGATATCCGTCAGTCTATGAAGCATCCGGATGAGTTGAAAAGTGAAGTTTGGGCAGTTGGTAAAGTTTAGTAGCCAATTTGTCTAAGTCGTGCCGCGATAATAAATTAAACTCTACTTGAGAGGCAACCTAAGGATTTTTGATGTTTCAGCTTAGTTTTGAGTTTATTTTTAACTTTTAAATTCTTAAGTAGTTGTTTGATTGTGTTTTGATTGCTATTTTTAACATTGGGTTTGGTGCATAAGTGAATTTTATGAAGAGTATGCAGGTAAAAGACTAAGGCAACAGATTTTGCTGAGGAATGCATCAGGTACAATTTTTATGAATGTAATGGTATAAAAGAGGGGTCAAATTATTTTGACCCCACTTTTACCCTAATTGATTGATAATTCCCCAATTTTTCCCCTTCCCCTCTATTTTCGATCAATTTTCGACGTTTCAACCTATTTTTTGATGAATTTTCCGGCACCTAAGGTTTCACATTCAATAATCTTCTATCTTTGTGTTCTTCAAGCTAATCCTAAATTGTGGTAAGTTCTTGATTTAATTTTTATCATGGATTTGTCTTGATTAGTACTTGATTGAGTGGAATGATTATGATGGGTTTAATGTCTATGTATGAAAATGCTTGGTGAATGTGAAATTAGAATTGTCCCCGATTACATTGATTGTTTAAGTTTAGAATTAGGTGCTTGAGATTGTTAATTGTGTGCCTATGGGATTATTTATCATATTTGAATGACTGATATTGAATAGTTTGTGATTGTGAAATGGTATTTCATGACATAGGAGCATGATTGATGTGAATCATGTAGGAATTGTCGGAAACTTAGGTTATTCCATGCTTGATTCTTTTTCGATGAGGTGAATGTTTGTGAAATTATTGTAGGGTTTTGGTTATTTTGTGCTAAACTTGTGAGTGTGCATATGTTTGCTTTGATGTTGGTAAAATTTAGGCTTGAATTTGTTATTGGGGTCCGTATGATGAACTTAGACAAGTCAGGTACCTAAAATTTCTTGTTCACAAAAATCTTTTACGACTCGTAGATTGTTGTCTGAGTCATAATTTTCTCTTGTGGGAAATTCCAGACTCTTGATAATCTGGGTATTCATTATACAAGACCTTCTATGAGTTGTCGGTCACTTTACGACTCATAGATAGGTCTCATAGATCCTTGCCTGATTTTCAATTACTCTCTGGAATTCTATACGAAATCATTTTACGATTTGTGAAACACTTTACGAGTAGTACCTTGATATCGTATAAACTTCCAGTGACCATTATTGTTCTGAAGCACTGATCTCCAAGAGTACTTTACGACTCGTAGTGCTCACTATGACTCGTAAAGAGCCTCTTATAGAGCCCTTCTACAACTGATTCAATGAAGTTTTTGCTTTTTATTTCTTTATTCTTGAGGCTAACTATAGTTTATTTATGTTTAATTTTAGACACTATGGCCCCCAAAGGAAATCGTTTAAAAATTGAGGCCTTTACGAGGAAGCTCATTGATGAGCCTACAGATGACGATCGTTCGGGTGACGAGCAGACCCAGCTGGGTTGCCTCAACCACAGACGAGAGCTATAGCCAAAGCTGCGCATCCTTAGGCTCAGACAGATAATCCTTTCTAGTCTGAAGAGGAAGGTAGTGAGAAGACTAGAAGTAGCATGCCCCAGATGACATGATTAGCAAAGGATACTAGTTTTGAGGATGTCTCCGAGGATAGAGGAGATGTTGAGTCCTTCGTCTCACCATCTTATCCTTCAGCACCGTTGTTAGTCCTTACTGGTGGTGCACTAAGGGATGGATTCCATTTTTTTAGAGCAGGACGAACCCACCCATTTGATATATGAGGAGCCCAGAGTTATTGGTGATGGACTGAGCCATGTCCCAGGTCTGAAGGACACGATGATACGATACAGGCTCGAGGTGGCTAACGGAGGCGCTTGGACAATATGTTCTAATTCTGGTATGAGATTGTTTTTCATCATACGTAGCCATAATTAAGCAAGATCTTCCCAAGAGGAAGAGACATATCTCATAGCCTAGATTGACAGAGGTTCAAGTGAGAGGCAATGGGTTAATATTTCAGAGGTTACGATTCATTGTGTATTTTTTTGTCCCAAGTGTCATGCCTCGAGATCACAACTAAGTTTGATTATAGAACAGGGCAGGCCATAAATTTATTGATCATGAAGGGTTCGGTATATCACACATCACTTTTGAGATGGCTGGTCGGTTACATTGCGAAACTGTGTCCAAAACTTGCTTAGTTCAGCACCCACACTGAGCCTATAGTAAAGGCTTCATTGAGTTTTCCTACCAAATTTTAATGGGTGCTTGTTAGATCCCGCATTAGGCCTACTCTGGCGGATAATACTTTGACACCAAAGTAAGTGGTATTAGTTGTCAGCATCTTGGTTGGCTTTGACATTGGTTGAGTCCGACTTATACGAAAGTAGATTCATGAGTCAGCACTCAAGAGGGTCACCTCCATCCCATTCTTGATTTTGGTCTACAAACTCAATTTAGACTCTTGGATGGAGATACATCATTAGCTGGGCCAGTTAGTTGCGGCCCAACATATCTTGGAGGCCAGCCTAATAAAGGCTGATGAGAACATGATGGCAACCCGACGAGCACAGCCCCCATTACTACCAAAGATATTCACCCTGGAGCCATCACCTGAGGGTTCGACGACTGCCATAACTATTATTGTTGTTGCTACTACTGATGAGAGACCCCAGCAGCGCAAGGCAGTTAATGTTGAGAGGGGTCATACTATAGATATTCCTACACCAGAAGCCATAGCATCATAGACCTTTATATAGTTTATGTTTCCGCTATCTTTATTCAGGCCATGGTGCAGCGATTATCCCGTGCTAAGGCCTAGTTGTCTTAGCTTATTCAACAATTTAGGTCATAGGTTTGGCAGACTATTCCAGACTTAGAGGAGCGATGTCGGGCGTTTACCATCTCTACTATTCAGGTGTATATTTCTAGAGTGGACATTCGTATCGATGCCTTTGAAGATCGAGTTCAGAAGAGGTTAGCCGAGGCACAACCTTCAAATTTGTCAGCCATCCAGAAGAAGATTGAGAAGCTTAAGGTTGAGATGATAGCTTCATTTGCGCTTATGACACTACTAGAGACTACACCTACAGAGCCGCTATTTGATTTATTTACCTTCACGGAACCTACATAGACTTTCCTTGGGAGCGCCCATGCGCATATGAGGACCTTATTAAGAGAAATATACGTGCAAAGTGCTTCGAGGAGGAGGAGGACGATTTCAGACTAGCCTTGAGGATATTGAGGCAAAAGGCGGAGGTGAGGCTAGCTTGTGAACATGATCGGGCGAGGGGTATTAGCCCCTCCGAACAGAGTGAAGTTGCTGAGGAGACTACCTCGCATGAGGGCAATGGCCAGACAGCCACATACTGGTACTTAGGCATCGAGGTATGTTTTTGACCCCTACTTATTTAATTTTTGCTTGATTTGGTGCATTTGGGACAATACACAATTTTTTCGATAAGTGTGGGTAGTTTGGGGCCTTGGTGAAGACTGAGTAGCTTATGGTCCATAACTACCCCAAATTTTGATCTTAAGATTTTCTTACCTATACTTTTTTTTCTCATGGATATTTTATTTTTGTTGAACCAGCACGTTTAGGATATTTAAATAATATGTGTAGCAATTTAGTACTAATACTTATCGCATATAGCATATTTTTGTGTTTTGTTTTGAAAATTAAAACCCACCAAAAACTTTTGATTAGTTTTTAAATGGCAACCATGCATGTTTGGGTATTTGGCAATAGTTGTTCTAATAAGTTAGGGTAATTGAGAAATGAAGCATAATCTGTGAGTCTCTTATTGATAATGTATACAACGTCATGTGAATGTGAGCTTATTTTGCTAGATTCGTGGATTTTGCGTTAATTCAGAACTTGCCGTGTTACTTTAAGTTAAATTGTAGATTAAATGGATTAGAAAGATATCTTAGGCCTTTGTTCTTTAAATTAGTCCATTTTAGCCTAAAAATGACCAATACCAAATGAAATTTCATCTCTTGTTCCAAATATTTGAGCCTTATATATACCAATTCTTTTAAAAACACCTACTTAGCCTAACCTTGTCTAGTAAAAAACCTTGAAATTGGCCTTGATCTATCCTTGAGCATTGTGAACCTTGATTGAAGCAAAAAGACTAAGTTGAGGTTGGCTATCATAAGTGGCTCTGGTTTGGGGAATACATATTGTGTACCTCATCATAGGCTAAAAACCTAAGTTGAGGGTGGCCGGTGTAATGGAGAAGCACAAAAATAAGGTGATGAGTTGAGAATGAGGAGAAAAAGAAGAAAATCATGTATCGGGTGCAAGAAAAAGAAAAAAATGCCTTAGATTGAGATTAAAAGCAAGATAAAGTGTAAAAATGAGGCAAAAGCTGAAAAATGAGAAAAAAAATACTCGAAAAAGCTTGAATGTGGAAAAAGAGAGAATGACGTGAAAATATTAGAGTTGGTAAGGTGAAAGTGATGAAAAAACATAGTTCAAGGAAGACTTTTAGTCACTATTTTTTCAAATGCCATACCAAAGCCCCCTGAGCCTACATTACAAGCCTAAAAAGTTCTAAAGTGACCCTAGTCCAGTTGGTTGAAAATCTAAGTCATGAGTATATGGGCAAGCCTATCGTATTAGTCATTATGCATGAACATCTTTTGTGAGAGTGAGTATGTTTGCACAGTCCCAAAGCTAAATTTAAAATCATCATTGAGTGTCAAAAATGAGACTTCTTTCTGTGAAGGAACTTGCATTGCATTGTTAGTATTTGACTTGTTCAGTGATTATGGACTATTGATATTCCTTTGCTTGTCATAGTTGTGTTGTCAAATGCACTAGTGTGTTTTAGTTTGCTAAATAGCTATCTGATCTTATTTTGAAAAGTTGGTATGAATACCTAAATTTGAATTGTATATGATGTATGTCATTGGGTTGAGGTCTGTGTATTGCTATATTATCTATATAAATCGAGTCGTCGGTTGAGGACAAGAAATAATTTTAAGTTTAGGGGGTTGATGTGCTGTCAAAATACAACACATTTGGTGCTTAAAACTTAGGATTTTGTATATTCTCAATGTGATATTTATGATTTTTATATGTTTTTATGGTTAGTTTTGCAAAAAAATGGGCTAGCATGATTTTGGGCAAAATTGCAGACTTTTCAAGTTTCTGAAAATTTAGGGACCCTTTACGATGCATAAGAGTGGATTTTGTGAAGATTTTCAGTGAAGTTTGATTTTTGAAGCTCAGTTATACGAGACCTCTATGCGAGTCATAGATTACTCTAAAGTCATATAGAGTGGTTTCGTGAAGAATTCTAGTGAAATCCTATGAAGGCCCAGTTGATGCAGATAAAGTCTACGATAGCACAACACGAGTCGTGAATCAATCTACAACTTGTAAACTTGATCCATAACAGTGAAGTCCAAGATCTCAAGAGCTAAATACAATACCCCGATTACGACTCATAAATCAGTTTACTAGTTATAAATGCCTGTCGTATAAGGTCATCGATCAGTTTTTCTAATTTTTTAGGACTTGTTTGTAAATGCTATAAATAGTAATTTTTAGGTAATTATTCGGAGGAGTACAGTAGAGAACGTCATTAGAAAGTACTTTTAGGGTTTTGTACTTGGAGACTTCAATCTTGAAGGAGAATACACGTGTAGATTCATTGTACCTTCAAATCTTGTGATTTTCAATATATTTTGGATTTGCTTGTTCTTCAACTCAATGGGGTAAGTGATTAATTATGTTTTGTCAATTCATGATTTCTCCATCTATCCATAGCATGAGTAGCTAATCCATAACTTGGCATTGTGGGAACCATAAAGATCTAACCAAATAAACTCGGATTATTATCAATTCTTAAAATGAGTATTTACATGTATTAATTAATTCTCTTCATTTTACATGTTTTCTAGTGGTGGCTAACATTAGAACTTGCTTAGTGTTACTTTCCCGATCCCGGTGGTAATGAATAGGAAAAAATATTGATTGATAAGACTCGATGATGTGTTCTCATCTAATCAACTAAACTAGAACAAAAGGGAAGTTGATTGGGACTATGAGTAATAGTTAGTATTGTACACTATAGAGATGGGCAAAGTCACATAGTAAAGTTCTCCTCTCGCCTTTGACCAAAGGGCTTGGTGAATTTAAATTACCACCCTACATATTATACTCTAGTCGAAAATTAGGCTATCCAGGGATATTGAATTGGTGAATCATGGGGAACACAATTCACAAGTTGCTCTCTATTATTGATTGTCTCTTGCTTTAGTTAGTTTCGTTTATTTTCTTGTCAAATATTGCAAACCCCCACTCCCCTTTGGGGAATTGAGTTGTTAAATACTTGAATTGAGTATTGATGAATTCGTTGTGAGTCTTCGTATTCTCTATGGGATTCGGCCCTAACCTTGGTTAGATTTTATATTTGACAATGATCGTTGTATCCTCCAAAAGAGAGGTGTAACTTAGGCATGATCAGCTAGCTCCTTGATCCTCAAAGTGAGAACCTGGCAATCAAGAATCTAGCTCGAATTTCCTCACAGGATATGTTATCCTTCACTCAAATACTATCGATGGAGATTACTAATGAAGGATCTCCCAAGCATTTCTTCAACACTGAGACATGGAAGATCTGATGAATCTTGACTAACTCAGAAGACAACTCCAACTTATAAGCAATATTCTCAATCCTCTTCACAAACTAGTAAGGACCAATATATCGAGGACTTAACTTTTCCTTCTCCCTAAATTGCATGACACCCTTCATTGGTGACACTTTTAAGTACACCTAATCATTTCCCTCAAACTCTAAATTTCTTTTTCTCATATTGGTGTAAGATTTCTGGAGGATCTGTGCAGTCTTCAACCTCTCTCTAATAACCTTCACCTTCTCAATAGCTTGATGAACAAAATTAAGCTCAATCAGCTCAGCTTCTCCCATCTCAGACTATCTAATCGACGATCTATACCTTCTCCCATATAAAGCTTTATAGAGAGCTATATGAATACTTGCATGATATCTATTATCATATGCAAATTCTATCAAAGGTAAGTGCTCATTCCAATCACCTTTAAAGTCAATGATATATGCCCTCAATATATCTTCTAATGTCTGAATTATGTTCTATGTCTGGCCATCTATCTAAAGATAAAAGGTTGTACTAAGATTCACTTTTGAGCCTAGTCCTTTATGAAAAGATCTCTAAAACTGAGAGGTGAATTTAGTTTCCCTATCTAAGATAATGGACAATGGAACTTCATGCAACCTCATAATCTCACATATGTACAACCTGGTATACTCTTCTACAGTGTCAGCCATTTTAACTACTAAGAAGTGTGTTGACTTGGTCATATTGTAAACAATCACTTATATCAAATCATGATGTTTTCGGTACCTCGACAAACTTATGATGAAGTCCATATTGATCATCTCCTACCTTCATTCAGAAATCTCAAAGTTTTGAGCTAATCTATAGGGCATTTGGTGCTCAACTTTCACTTGTTGATAATTCGGACACTTGAAAACATAGTTGTCAATATCTCTCTTCATTCCGCTCCATCAATAGACTTCTTTCAAGTCGTGGTACATCTTTGTCACACTAGGATGGATAGAACATTTGGAACTATAAGTTTCAACCATGATCCTATCTCGGATATCATCGACATTCGGGACACATAATCTTTGATATCTTAACATCTGATCTTCCCCTTTGAAGAAAACATCACTTTCTTTTTATGGGCAGTTTCTTTTAACTGTAGAAGGGCATGCTTTTGATCTTGATTTTCTTTCACCTCTACCACTAAAGACAATGTATAATCATTTTGAACATTAACCTCACCTATATGATTCTCCTCAAGCTGCACTCCAGATCTATCCAATCTATGTATTTCGTTAGCCAATTCTTTCTTTCCTTCCTCAAAATGAGTAGTGTTATCCATAGACAATTTGCTAAGAGCATCAGCAATAATGTTAGCTTTACCTGGGTGGTAGAGAATACTTATGTTATAGTCTTTCAAACTCTAGCCATCTCCTTTATCTTAGGTTGAGCCCTTTCTGGTTGAATACATATTGCATGCTCTTGTGGTTAATGAACACATCCACATGTACTCCATACAAGTAGTGACACCAAATTTTGAGAGAAAATACTACAACTGCCAATTAAAGATCATGAGTTGGATAATTCCTCTCATGAACCTTAAGTTGTCTGGAAGCATAAGCTATTACTCTTCCCCTCCGCACAACCGAATACAACTATGGACGCATACAACATATCACAAAATCTTCTGTTCCGTCATGCAAGGTCAAAACAAGTGCAGTGGTCAACTTCTCTTGCAATTCTTGGAAACTATTCTCATAAGCATCAAATCATTGTTATTTAGCCTTCTTTTGGATCAGCTTCGTTAACGGAGATGATATGGATGAGAATCCCTTAACAAATCTACGATAATAAACAGCCAAACTCAAGAAGCTCCTTATACTAGTTGGGGAGGTAGGTCTGGACCAATTCTTTACTGCCTCAATCTTCTGGATGTCAACCTGAATCCCATCTCTGTATACAAAGGCTATTCAAATCAAATCAAAATTGATTACCCGAACCGAAAAAAAAGTTACTAATTTATTGATAACAAATTATTAGTAATGATTTAATTTTTTTTGTTATGGGGTTATCTATTCTTAATGATTTTAGATTTTTTCTTAATGGGTTAATCGATAACCGGATAATAAATTAAATAATCATATTTATACTATTTGATATATAAAGTCTTTGATACCTTCATACTTTTATTTTTTATTGTCTCGGACTCTCAGTTATTAATGTAATTTGTCAACTCATGTATATGGATCATTTGATTTGTCACCTTATTTCTAAGTAATTTTCAATAAAAAAATTTTTTGTCAAATCTTAACAGTTAAACCGATAACCGAACTGATGATGATCAAGAATCGATAAGTCAATTTCTTAATGGTTTTATAGTGAGTTTGCATATTCACAAATTGATAACTAATAAATTGAACTAATAAGCTTCAGAATCGAATCGAATCGACTGATATGAAGCCCTCTTATATACTATATAGCCTAAGTACGCCACTGATGCAAGCTAGAACTCATACTTCGAGAATTTTGCATATAATGCTCTTTCCGTAAGAGTTTGGAGGTCAACTCTAAGGCAACGAACATGCTCTTCCTTATTCTTGGAGTAGACCAGAATATCATCAATAAAGATAAGCACGAACATACCAAGGTAAGGCTTGACCACCCTATTCATCAAATCCATAAAAGTTACAGGCACATTAGTTGACCCAAAGAACATGACCAAGAACTTAAAATAACTATAATGGGTCCTAAATATTATCTTTGTAATATCATATTTTCTCACCTTTAACTTATTGTAACCCGATCTGAGGACTACCATTGAGAAACAAAAGACACATTGAAGTTGGTAAAACATATCATCTATCTTGGGGAAAGAATACTTATTCTTTATGGTGACCTTATTCAGTTGCTTATAATCAATGTACATTCTAAAAGATTCATATTTCTTTGCACAAATAGGATATGATTGCCTCATAAAGAGACACTCGGCCTAATAAAGGCCTTATATAACAAATCTTTCAACTACTCTCTCAATTCTTTCAACTCAACAAGGACCATTTTATAAGGTGTAATAGATATGAGTTGAGTATGAAAAAGAATATCAATCCTAAAGTTGATTGTTAGGACCCATAGCGTAATTTAAACCCCGAACGTCCTTAATTGGTTCGATTTAATAAAAGTTTGGGATCGAATATAATATTTCTTCTAAGTTTCGTCCATAAGGATAAAATTAATGTAGGGTCAAGGTGTGTGTGAGCTTTTGATTGGACCAAGTGGTACAAGTATGCCTATAAATACAAGTATATCTCTTGTACAAGATAATTCATTTGACACTTAGAAAAATTAGCAAACATTCTTGGACAAAAAGAATGCCCTCTCAGGTTTGCTACAGTAACTTCCAAGAAATTCAATTTTTTTCGTGTTTTCGATTATTTGATACTTCAAGCTCGGTATATTGAAGCCCCTAAGTAGCATGGTGGCGTTGGTTCGTCAAGAAAACGTGTAGTTTGCCGGTTACGAAAGATTGGGTTGTAGTAGAGGATTTCAAGGTATATTAACTTTTATCTTTGTTTATATTAATTAAAGGTTATGAAGGTGTTAAAATGAAGGCAAAACGCGAAAATTGGATTGGTTGTTAACGAAATTACGAATTTCGAATTTGTAGTCGAATTGGGAATGGAATTTGTATATGGTTGTATATTAAATTATTGTCATGTATTCATGTTTATTTGGCATGGAAATAGTCTTTATGGGGTAAAAGAAGTGTTAGAAAATGATTCCAATAATTATATTGACGTTAGCTTAAATTGGAGGCCCGTCGAGGGTATTATGTTATGTTTTAGCGTTAGGGGTGTTCCTTGGGCGTTGGGGTGATGTATTGTGATTTTTGGAGAATATTGGAAGGTTTGAATATGATAGATATGAATTTGACTCATTGTTGCCCTATTTTGTTGATTACGTCGCAATAACGTTTTGTGGCAATTTGACGTTATGGTCATATTTGAAAAGGTTTATTGATGTTATGGACTGCGAAGCACACCTCCGCAGACCTCTGGTAGGAGACCAGCTACCTCCAGTCCATCAGGGGTTAGGTCGAGTTCTGGCAGTCAGCAGGGTTTTATTATACCCAGTGTTCTTTGTGCGGGAGACGTCATCCGGGGGAATGCTTTCGTGCTACAGGTGCCTGTTTTCTTTGTGGTCGTCTGGGCCACCTGGTGCATAATTGTCCCAACAGAGCTGGTGCAGAAGGATCTTCCTAGACTATTGGAGCAGGCGGGGCTTCTTCTTCTGCTTCAGTGGCTATGAATCCCGCGGGACGAGGTGCTCCAGCAGTG
>JAOTQJ010177344.1:0-12650 GCA_025642045.1 Solanum sejunctum
TCCATTCAAGCTAGTTGGTTAGTCCATATTTGCGAGGGTAATATCTATGTTCTTAAGCTATGTATTAAAGACTATCCTTCTTTTTGGTATACTTTTACTATGAGGGTGATCCCGGTTGCTTGTCTTGGCCCCCATTAAGTCCTATATTAGAGGTGTTGTTGGGCAAGTTATGTATTATGCTTGAGCTTTGACTTACTTATGATATTCAAGCTATTTAAATATAAATCTCTCCCATAGTCCAAATTCCCCTTATTTATGTTTCGTACGTTATTTTCTATTACTTTCGTTGTCAAGGATGTGTAATGCTATGCTATGATGCTTGTTTAGCATTTTTTTGGGTTCCCCATTCATTGATCATGTTTAGGCCCTAGGCTTAGGTCATAACAGAGTATTTTACTATTTTCTAGTCTGAATAATGGGTGTTGAATTGTGTTGGGTTAACAAAGAAAAGTGGGAGTGGAAAGTTGATATTGGAAACTAAGTGGGACCACTCGACATGTAGTCAAACCACATTGGTGATCGTTAGCTTGATTGCCTTTTTGAGTCGTGTACAAACTTTTGAGGTATTGTCAAATTTGGCTAACAGAATGTTAAACCAGCAAATCCCTGAAACAAGTTGACAATAGTCAATTCTACCACACTTTAAGGCAGAAGGCAAGGTAAGCTCATTGTAAAAAAAAAGGGCAGTCCCTAGCACACTCAGTGCTACACTAACTGTGATAGGCAATGGGTTTTTCCATTCTCGAGCATGGACGCTCGTCGAATTACTTAAGGCTTTTCAACTGCCTTGGCCCTTTCACTTTCCACCTTTCCTCCTTTTCACTTCTCTTGCATGCAATACACCTTTTCTTGATTGTTCTTTGAAAATGTTTCACAAAATGGTTGAAGATATTCATCAAAAGGCATCATTGAAGATTCCATTATATCTCACCGTTGAAAAGGTATGTTTTTTGCCCTTGTTTTAGATCTTTTTTATGAAGGTCATTGCTTATGAAGTTGATCAGGGCTTGTAATACGATAATCATACTTTGAGGCTTGAAAATCTTGTTGAGAATTGAGTGGGTAGGACTTATGTTACTCTTAAACCCTGTGTTGCATGCATGAATGATTTATTGTGGGTTCTTGAATCCCTTAATGAATGTCAAAATTGGAGGCGTATGTGAGTTGGTTTTAGGTTCATGAATGATAGTTTCTTTTCAATGATGAGTTATTTGTGCATATTACCTCAATTTCATGCTTTGCATCATGTTTGAGTATTTTCAATTAAGAAGATGCCATGATATTATGAATATGTTCTTGAAAAATATTTACTAGTTGGATGGATTGTTCCTATGGGCTAAGGGTGAAGTCTGAGTAACCCTTGATCTCTTTTTTAAGTGATTGAACTTGCTCTATGATACATTGGGTGACGTCATTCTTAAGGGTAAGTTGTCATTTGAGTGAGTGACCATGTGATATTGACAATCAATAGTAAAGCATACATTGATGTGTTGTATTAGTCTGGTATGTTAATTATATCAATGTAATATGTTAAATTGTCAAAGCGTAAGTAAATGAATGAAAAGTTGTGCCAGTCACCACTAGAGATGGTCATTTTCTCTACCTGAGGCCACTCAGCGATGCGCTCAATTGTCACATGCACTGCCTTAGTTCGTTGTTCTTCTTGAGTTGTTGCTGCGAATTTCAGCGATGAACATTTTTCATGATCAAATTAATACGACATACCGCTGAATGTGCATAAGTTGGCTGAAAGTAGCAGTGGTTTTAAGATTGAAATATGTGAAAAAATGATAGTCTTTCTGATTGCTGAATCAGTTTGGCAATTCATCGAGCATGATCCATGGTCTAATTAACCTGTGTACTTTGAATATTTCTAATATGATCAATTCTTGTGCTTGATTGTTTTATCAGTACCTCTAAAAAGTTGATTAGAGATCAGTATGGTACAAGAATGGGTAAACCCAAGGATTGGATCACCCGAGATGGATCTAGAGCAACTTGGGGGGCAGTTGTCATAGCCCCTAATAGAGCAGAAAGAAGATCTCAACGACCTCAAAAAGAGGTGTAGGCCAATGGTAAAAGAAAAATAGTTGAGCAGCAAGAAACCACTAGTGATGAGGATGAGCAACTCAATGCAACTTTGACCTACTCAGAGGAGGAGGATGAGAGACCTATACCTTCCAAAGAGCCTACTTCAGAGCCTAGTCAAAAGGGGACCAGGGTGAGGCCAGGTCAAAATTCATTAATGATCATCTACTCTAGACATCCCAAAGGATCAAGGAAATAACTACCCCAAGATATTTGAATAGACACCGGGTAGAGGGAAAGCGAACAATCCTGGAGGAAAAAAAATTGTTCCACTGATGGGGTGATTGACAAATATCTAGAGGTTTGTGAAACCCTTAAGTTCCATAACATCTAATTGTTCACCAAACCTCAGGATCCAAACATTCCTATCCTTGTCTGGGAGTTTTATAAAGCCTATGACAAGGCCATTCCAAAGAGCAAAAGCAGGGTAAAGTCGTTGCTCCAACCCCTTGATGCTGTGGAAGTAGAGGGTGTGCAAGTCTCATGCAGTCAAGCTGAGATCAATGATATCCTAGTATGTGTGCATAAGGATAAAAATGAGATAGAAAAGATGATGAAGGTTCAAATGTTTGATGATATGAAAGAGTGGTTGTCTCCAATGATTGGGATTCTAACTCCCTTATGGTTAGGAGAGGGAGCCATTGTTGAAAAAACGAAATGAATATTTTGGTATGATTCTGGTTTAGGTTAGCAACAGCAACTTGATACCATCATAAAATGAATCAATGCTTCGACAGACTAAGGCGGCACTATTTTGGAATATCGTGGATCGTAAGTGGCTAAATCTTGGTGCTATCAGTACTCCTGAAAGTCTCACAAGGGCAAACAAAGTCCACACCTCACTCTCCTTTCCCACTCTTATCACTACATTGTGCAGAAGGGCTCGAGCCCCAAGGAATGAAAAGAATGATATAGAGGTGACTCTATCAGCATCCACTGACATTAGGCAGATTGAAGCTGAGTAGCTGAGAGATGTAGAGAATATGTCTAGGAAGAAGCCGGCTGAAAAAATGTTAGTTATTGATGTTGAGGCCTTTGAGTATTGTACTACAAATCTAGGCACTGAGGTAGCTATATCTTCTTCCTCCCATACTTTATACTCTTCTTTTGCTCCTAGTCCATCTACAGAGTCAGAGGCCACAAAATGACCAACCCCCACTTACTAAGGCAACTATTTTTGCGATTGGCCACCTGGATAAAGTTGTTGATATTTGGGACACAAAGGTTGATTCATCTATGCCCAAGTTAGTTGATGTAGCCATAGCCAAGGCTTTGAAGCCATATGTTGAGATTGAGGCAAATCAGTATGAGCTAATGGAGGCTTACGAGCTGAGGATAGATAGGCTCGAATCTATGATTGACGACCACAAGAAGAAGTTGGCTAGCTTAAAGAATAGAGTGGTAAAGGTTAAGTAAGCAGGTGGTGGTAGTATAAACACATTGGCTTTGAAAGCAGATCTTGATGAGTTGGAAAATGATGTGGCATCCCTTGAGTCCACTTATTTGAATACATCTTTCGATGGGCTAGGAGATCCACCACTTAAGGTGGATGTAGCTATGATCCTAGAAAAGGGGCTAACGGTAGATGTTCCAATTGATAGTGGTGAAGAGAAGTAGGAAGTGAGCATCCCAGAGAATGATGAGGAGACAATGGGAGTGTAGCAGAGCCAAGATGACCAGGAGAAGCTAGAAGGGATGGAGAACGAGTTTATGGAAGTGGTGAAAGCAGCATTAGTTCTGGATTATCCCATGATATGTACATCTAGTGTGGGTGAGCCTTATCCTGTTAGGCCTGATATTGATCTTGCGAGAACATCGATATAAGAAGGCAATGATGCCCCATGACCTGTTCTCTAGCTCCACCACCACCACCACCACAGTAGGATTGACTTGTAAGGGGAATTCTCATACTCACTACTTTCTCTTATGCTTACTTTTTGGTATACCTTGCACATTGAAGGCAATGTTTATTCTGTTAGGAAGGGGTGAGCTTGAGGAATTCCCTGATTTCTAGATGATTTATGCTTTTATTTTTGATGAGACAATGGCATTTTCTTTTAATGTTAATGCTATTGATGGATATTTAGACAATATTTAACTTTTTAGGTTGCAAATAAATTTTAAATTTGGATTGCAATAGAATATTGTTTATTATTGTTATTTTTTGTTTTTCTTTCTCTTTTTCTTGTTGAATGGATGAATGATTGCAAATGATGTCCTTGAATCAAATTTTTGGAAAACCCCGTGCATAGATGACAAGCATATGAACGGAATATCATGTCTCTAGTCCTTAGTAATATAAGCATTGATAATCCATATCTATGATTCGAGTGATACCATGGATCAAGAGTAAGCACTCACTAATTAAACCTTTCTTGATAAATCAATCCCTGAATGGACAGTGGAATCTTGATTTGACTGTGTGAGCAATTGAGCTTGGATATGCGATGATAGAAAAATTGCAAATGTGTTGCCATTATTTGAATGCAAAGCCATTTTGCCTAATTGGGATTACTTATCTTGTTGAAATGCTTGTATTGCATCATCTATTACTTTCTCTATTTATTTTGAGGAGTATCTTGTTATTTACTAATTAGAAGAGGTTCTTAGGCCTTCTTTTGTTCCATTAGTCTAATTTGACCATAGTGACATCCCTTAGTAGTGAATGAATTAGTCAAGTGCTTTTAAGTCTTGATCTGTTCTATGGCAACCTTGTAACCTTGACTTATGTTTATGAAAGACAATTCCTTTTCGTTTCTTACCCAATCCCTCCTTGAGCTTAAAAGTTAGAGTAGTGGCCAAAGACTATATTGGGGTTTTAGTAGGAAGAAGGATGTGTCTCCCATAAAAGAGTCTCTAAGCAAACTATTTGGCCTTATCACATTCATTCATTCATACATTCAACTAATAAGCGTAAGACAAAGAAAAAGTAAATAGGCACATCTTATCATCTAGTCTCAAAATAATAATAATAATATTAATAATAATAATAATATAATAATAATGTAATAGAAGGCTAGGAGAAAGAACTAGCTCACATTCTTAACAATCAACATTCGACTCTAGTCTATGAAGCCTCAATTACTATCAGGTGGTGCTAATGACAGACACATAGCTACCTTAATCAATAATAAGCTAGTAAATGTCTAACTCTAAAGCAAGATGAAAATGATATAATGGATCCTCCGAAGTACCTCACTAATTAGCTAGACAACCAAGATCGTCAACGATGTGCTTGTTGGTAATCTCTAATCCCTGAATCTGCATCATAAAATGAATATAGTACCAAACGGTTTAGTACGTGGAGTGTAAATTATGTAAAATAGCTGAACGAAACCAAAACAGGTAGAGTAATATGAAACATCAATCAACGTCAAGGCTAATAACAAATCAACATATAAAATAGCTATCTAAAGCAAGAATAAAGACTAAACAATTGACCTATCAACTAATCAAATCTCATCAATCAAATCAGACTCATCTCAAGGGAACTCTACTCTACTCTTCTCATCACTTCTCTTCTTATCTCATCTCAACTCAGAGTACTCGAGGTAGGAACTTTCTGAAAGTTTCTCTTACCCAACAATAACCAATGATTGTACAATAGTGTCACTAATTTTGCCACGTCATTATGTACTTGCTAGATAGGGAATGAATCAAATCCATTAGGGACCACCAACCAATCAAACAAGTCCTCTATTGTTTCACAGACTTTATCAAGAGGGAACCACAATGTAAGGTGATGGTTCAAATCCTCACCTACACCTAGCTACGTAGTTTGACAAGTGCGAGTTGGACTAACTCTTACTCTTTCAATGCTAATACTCCTCCCATGACTCAATGATCATAATACAATCCATCCCAATCAAACTATCTCAATTAGCCTCGCGGAGGCACTCATTATTCAATCAATCTCATAGACACTCTTATCATCTCATCAATCAATATCTCAATCAATAGCTCAAGGCTCAAAACAATAATTAGCGAATAATAAAATAGAAAATCATTACAGTTAATCTAAGAGGTCTCATGAGCCGTTGACTACTATCAACCTATCATTATTCTCACATTCACAAAAGAGTAACCCCAAAAAGTGCTCGAAAATGTTTCTTAGAAGTGCCTGGAATCGTAATTTTTATATATCTCAAATTTCATACATGATATTGAAAATCCAACTTCATATTCTTGTTCAGGGGGTCAAATTGAGTGGGATATGGGTCTAACCTTGATTTCAGAGAAAATGAATCGCAATTTCATTTTCCCAAAAATCAAATTCCAAAGAGGTTTTTGCGCCGCTGGCATGACGTTCCAAGGGCACGCCAGAGTATATTTGTTTGGCACTTTTTCATGTCTGGTCCAAAACCTTTGAGTTTTGGGCCTAAGTATTCCCAAACATGAAAATACCTATACTTAGCCATATTTCACCCTCATATCATTCAAAATATTCTCCAATACTCATTCAAATAATTAGCCAAATATTTTACTCCAAAACTCAAGTCTGAAAACAAATTCGAATTTCAAGGTTCTCATTCATGCTTTAAGTGTCCATCTCCAATCTAAGATCTAAAGTGGGAGCTATGAATCTAAGATCTAATGTGGGATTTGATAAAGGGTTTTGATGTATATTGCTTGAGGGTGTTACCAAGTATCTAATGATGGTATTGCAATGAATTTTCTTGCATGATTTAGCTTTTGAATTGCATGGTTTTACACTAGCACGACACACTTGCCAAGTGTTTGATAAAATGTCAAGTTATGATTTATTGAGGAATTAAAGGTCTAATGCATGTCTTATGAGATGAATGACTTTATGATGATAAAACAAATATATATATATGATGATTAAAGGAATGTATATATATATATATGATATTATCTCTATAGTGTTGGGGATGACCAAGCCTCACTCGGGAGGCCGTAGCCCGGGTAACCTTGTTGAGAGGTTTGTACCTCGATTGCCTCACTTGGGAGGTAGCATGCCGGTGCAACCTTGTTGGGGGGTTTGTACCTTCATAACCTTGTTGGGGGATTTGTACCTCATCAACCTTATTGGGGGTTTTGTACCTCATCAACCTCATGAATGGGTTTGTACCTCATGCACCTCTCCAAGGATGTGGTAGGCCTTGGATTGCACTAATAATAGTCACTTCCTACACTTATATGATATTTTATATAAGCATGATTTTACTTCAAGATTCATGAGATATTGCTATATGCTAATCATTGCCTATGCTTATGCATTTTGATTATGTACTTATTTCTTGTTGCATTGCATCCTATATATTTAGTACATTCAAATGTACTAACGCATAGCATCCTACATACTTAGTATATTCAAACATACTAACATATACTCTATGCCTACATGATATCACTAAGTAGGAATCGGAGCCCCGCTTGAGTATCTCCATCCACGTGGCTAGTATGCTTTCACTCAAGCTTGTTGGTGAGTCCTTCATTCAGGGGACATTGCTTATGATATCATGCTATGTTCTAAGACTGTCCTTTCTTTCATGTAAATATTGACTATGAGGGTTAGCTCAATTGTTTATCTTGGCCCTCGCTCTTATATATGTAGTAGAAGTGTTGTTGGAGATCTCATGTGTAATATTATGAGCTTGACTATCTCTTGACTCTTATTGTTATGACATGAATGATGTCCCTTAGCCCCCATTATCCCTATTTCTACTATTTTGTTGCTATTGTATTACTTCCGCGACCAAGGATATGTAACAATGTGCTAAGAGGCTTGCTTGGGGTCCCTTCGAGTTCCCCTTGCGTCATGTCACGTCTAGGCCGTAGGCTTGGGTCATGAAAAAAAATTATTTTTTGATCCAATTGCTCTAAAATTTCAACAAGACCATTTTCTCACTTAATTTTCCATGCTAATTGCATATTCGGTCTCATATTAAAAAATAGAGCATGGGAAGACGCATTCTGTGCAAATCTATATTCTATGAGTATTTTGGTAATTTTACCAGGTGTTATATCATCTCCCCCTTGGGATCCTTCATCCTCATATGATGAGTAAAGGTGGATATCAAGGCACAAATAGAATCAAACACATATCTATCGATTAATCTCTTGTCTCTATCTCAATCATCATCAATTCTATTCGAACTCAAGAATACACAATCAACTCAAGAAAAGACAATCAATTTAGTGAGGGGTAAGGAAATTACCTTCAACATTCTCATCATTTGGCATGAATAGGTTTTGATATTTTGCTTTCATCTCTTCCTCTGCTTCCCGTGTGACTTCCTTAGCAAATTTATTCATCCATAGGACTTTAACTAAGGCTATCTCTTTGGTTCTCAACTTGTGAATCTGACAATTGAGGATTTGGACTAGAATTTCTTCATAGGTCAAGCTATCCTTTACTCCAATACTCTCCAGAGAGATCACCAAGTTAAGATCTCCCAAACATTTCTTTATTATTGACACGTGGAACACTAGATACATTTTGTCTAACTCTGAAGGCAACTTTAATTCATAAGTGATCTTCCTAATCCTTTTCACAATTAGATAGGGTCCAATATAGCGTGGAAAATTTTTTTCCTTCTTTCCAAATCTCATGACTCCCTTCATAAGTGAAAGTTTCAAGTGTACCCAATAATTTACATCGAACTCTATGTCTCTCCTACTCATATTGTTGTAGGATTTCTGGTGGCTCTATATAGTCTTCAATTTCTCTTTAATGACCTTAACTTTCTCCAATAATTAATAGACAAGATCAGGCCCAATTAACTCTGCTTCTCCAACCCCGAACCACCCAATTGGTGATCTATATCTCCTCTCATAAAAGGCTTCATAGGGGGTCATCTGAATGTTTGCATGATAAATATATTATATGAAGATTCAATCAATTATAATTGATCATCCCAGTTTCCCTTAAACCAAGAACACAGGCTCCCAACATATCTTCTAGCGTCTGAATTGTACGCGTTGCCAGACCATATGTCTGTGGGTGAAAGATTATGCTCAAATTTACTTTTGCACCTAATCCTTTCTGGAAGAATCTCCAAAATTAGAAGGTGAATTGAGATCCTCTGTCCGAGATGATGGACAAGGGAACTCCATGCAACCTCAAAATCTTTTGGATGTAGAATTTGGCATACTCCTCCACAATGTTAGTTGTCTTAACTGCTAAGAAGTGAGCCGATATGGTCATCCTGTCCATAATCACCTATATTAAATCATGTTGCTTTATAGACCTCGGTAGATTAGTAATGAAGTCTATATTGATCATCTCCCACATCCAATCAGGAATATCAGAGTTCTAAGCTAATCCATATGGCCTTTGATATTAAACTTTCACTTGCTGACAATTCGGTCACTTTGAGACGAACTCAATAACATCCCTCTTTATTCCACTCCACTAATAGACTTCTCTCAAGTTGTGATATATCATGTAGAGCCAATATTAATGGAGTGTCAAGTTCTATGAGCTTCCACAATTATTCTATCTTCAATACCATCAATATCTGCAATGCACAATCTACTCTGGTATCTTAGCACCCCATCTCCCCTTTCAGAGAAGACCATCACTTACTGTTGGTAGATGGCCTTGTTTAATTAGAGAATGACCAGATCTCGATCTTGTTTTTTTGTAACCTCTGCCACCAAACATAAAGTAGACCCATTTTGAGCATTAACTCCTCCCTCATCATTCTCCTCAAGTTAAACTCCCGATAGAGCCAATCAATGCACTTTTTTAGCTAGTTCCTTCTTTCATCCCTCACTATGCGCTATGCTACCTATTGATAACCTTTTAAGAGTGTTAGAAACAATGTTAGCTTTACCTTGATGGTAGATAATGCTCATATCATATTCGTTGAGCAACTCCAACCATCTTATATGTCGCAGGTTGAGCTTTCTCTAACTGAAGACATGCTACAAGCTCTTGTGGTTAGTGAACACATCCACATACACTCTATATAAATATTGGTGCAAATTTAAAGTGCAAACACTACCACTGACAACTCAAGAAGCATAGGCTATCACCTTCCCTCTTTGCATCAGCACACATCCTAATCCAACTCTTGAAGTATCATAATAGATCACAAAATCCTCTATGCCATCGAGTAAGGTCAGAACTGGTGCAGTAGTTAGTCTAGTCTTCAACTCTTGGAAACTCTTCTCACATTCATCGGACCACTAAAACGTGATCTTTTTCTATGTCAACTTAGTGAATAGTGTGGATAAGGAAGAAAATCTATCAACAAAATTGGCAGTAGTACCCTGCCAACCGCAAGAAAATTCTTATGGTAGTTGGAGAGGTCATTCTGGGCCATTTTTGAACCACTTTAATCTTTTGAGGATCCATTCGAATACCATCGTTGGAGACAACATGGATTAGGAAAGCCACTAACTTAATCCAAAATTCATACTTTGAGAATTTTGCATATACCTAATGGTCCTTAAGTGTTTGGAGGATGACTTTGAGGTGATTTGCATTCTACTTTTCATCTCTTGAATATATCAAGATGACATCGATGAAAACAATCACAAACATATTATGATACGATCTTAACACTCTATTCATCAAATTCGTGAAGGTTGCAAGTACATTTGTCAACACAAAGGACATGACCAAAAACTCAAAATGGCCATATCTAGTCCTAAAGGTTGTCTTGGGAATATCATATTCCCCCACTTTCAACTGATGGTAGCCAGATCTGAGGTCTATCTTTGAAAACCAAGAGGCACCCTGAAGTTGGTCAAATAAATCATCTAGCCTGGGGAAAGGTTACTTATTCTTTATAGTGACTTTGTTCAATTTCCTATAGTCAATACTATTCTAAGAGACCCATATTTCTTTCACACAAATAAGATAGGGGCACACCAAGGAGAAACACTTGGCCTTATGAAGCCCTTCTCTAACAAATCTTTCAATTGTTCTTTCAACTCAGCGGGGGCCACCCTATAAGGTGGAATTCAGATAGGTTGGGTATCGAGTAGAACATTGATCCCAAAGTCAATCTCATTATAAGGAGGGACTCTAGGCAGATCCTCGAGAAATACTTCAGGAAATTCATTCACAATCAGGGCTTACTTAAGAGTAGGAGACTCAACATCATCAGATTTAACCCTCACAAGGTGGTAGATACAACCTTAGCAATCATCTCTCTGGCTCTATGCTATGAGATAAACTTTCCCTTAGGTGCTATTGAATCACCCTTCCATTCTACCACTGCTTCATTTGAAAATTAAAACTTAATGATTCAGGCTCTACAATCAATAAAGGAATAACAGGTGTGAAGCCAATCAATACTAAAGATCAAATCAAAATCAATCATATCTAACTTAATTAGATCAATGATTGTATCCTTATGATGGCTGGAGTCTACACAAGCTCTATAGACTCTCTCAACCCGAATAGACTCACCTACTAGATTAAAAACATCAAAGGGTTCAAGTAGACTCTCAGGGGTTCTATCAAATCTAATGGCCATATAAGGAGTTACAAAAGATACTGTGGTACCAGGATCCATCAACACATAACAATCAATAGAAAAGACTCGAATTATACCTGTTATAACATTTGGGGAGTACTCATGGTCATGTCGACTACCCATGAAATACAAATGGTTTGTAGCTTCACTTGCACCTGACGTAGTACCTATTCTATTTCCCTTAGTTGGCTGGGTTGGTGTAAAAACTTTTGCACGATTACTCCATAATGGACATTCTCTCTGATAGTGACCTGCTTGGCCACACTTGTAGAATATATCACTCCCCTCTGGAATCTCCCCATGTGTAACTTCCCACATGTAGCACATGGTGGTTTACCTCGTGAACCTTAAGCCATACTAGCTTGTGACTGAGACTCACAAGCTCCAATACTATGGGACCTCTTATCATTTCTAACTCTAAGCGTAGGTGCACTAATAGATAATGGTGCTAGAAATCGGTTACCATTGCCTTTCTTCCCAATCTCATGGATAGATGTTTTAGCTTTCTTGCTTCTAAACTTATCTCTATCATGCTTCCTCCCCTCATTAGCTTGTTGTACGAAGGTCATCAGTCTCCCAATATCTACATCACCCACAAGCATTACTCTCCTCTCATCTCTCTTAGGCCCTCTATTCAACCTATCAACATACATTCCCATCCTACTTCTCATATAAGCAACCATGTCCATAGCATAGCGAGAAAATTATGTAAACTTCAGCCCATACTCTTACATAGTCATAGATCCCTGCTTCAAGTTCTAGAACTCTCTTACCTTTGCCTCTCTTCACTCCCATGGGAAAAAGTGTCCTAAGAAAGCTTTCTCAAATATGGAGTAAGTCAGTACTTGGGCATCCTTTCCTCTAAGCTTTTTCTATTGATCACATTAAAGTCTAGCCACAACCTTGAGTTGGAAAGTAGTTAGTTCCACTCTATCAGCATCAGCAACATGCATCACTTGGAACACTTTCAAAAGCTCATCCATATATTTCTCAGGAACCTTAGTGGATGCAGACCCTATGAACTCAGGAGGATTCATCCTCAAGTAATCCCAAACTGTAGAAATGTCATGGGCATCTTGTCAATTCACTCCTTGTCTCGCAGCAGGT
>JAOTQJ010177344.1:12750-23914 GCA_025642045.1 Solanum sejunctum
TATAGCATGATTTAGAAAATGAATGAAGGGAACAATTCCTAATATACTATAGCCTCTTGTTTATGAAATGTGGTCTACAACACTCTCATAAATAAGACACTACTAGATACAGCTTCATAGACTCCTTAGGACATTTGAACTCGTGCTCTGATACCAAATTTGTCACTCCTCAGTAGGGGACCAAAGACATGGCCAGCACCTAGAGACTATTGCTAATCTCCAAGTGAACCACTTAGCCTTATCACATTCATTCATTCATATATTCAACAAATTAGCAAAAGAAAAAGGAAAAGTAAATGGGCATATCTTATCATCTAGTCTCAAAATAATAATAATGTAGATAGAAGGCCAGTAGAAAGAACTAGCTTATAATCTTAAAAATCAACATTCGGTTCTAGTCTATGAAGCCTCTATCACTATCAGGTGGTGCCAATAATAGACACATGACTACCTCAATCAATAATAAGCTTGTAAATGTCTAACTCTAAAGCAAGATTAAAATAACATAATGGATCCTCTAAAGTACGGTAGGCTCACCAATCAGTTGAATGTCGAAGATTCTCAACGATGTACCAATTAATGATCTCTAATGCCTAAATTTGCAGCATAAAATGATGCAATGTCGAGTAGCATTAGTACATTGAATATACGGTATGTAACATAGCTAAATAAAAGTGAAACATGTAGAATAATATGAAACATTAATCAACATTAAGGATAATAACAAATCAACATTTGCAAATGTCTATCTAAGGCAAGAATAAAAAGTAGTCAAGTGACCCATCAACCAATTAAACCTCATCAATCAAATTAGGCTTATCTCAAGGGAACTCCACTCAACTCATCGCATCGCATCTAATCTCATTTAATCTTACCTCAGAGTACATGATTTAAGAACTTTCTGAAAGTTTCTCTTATCCGATAATAATCACTTATAAACCAGTGATTGTACAACAATCTCATTGATGTTTCCACAGCCATTCCATACTTTCCAAGTAGGGAATGAATCGAATCCACTATGGACCACTAACCAATCAAAAAAGTCCTCTATTATTTTAGGGACTCTGTCAAGAGGGAACCACAATATAATGTGATGATTCAAATCCTCACCTATCCTTGGCTACGTAGTTTGATGAGTGTAGGTTAGATTAACTCTTACTCTTTTGGTGCTTGATACTCCTCTCATGACTCAATGCTCATAAGATGATTCATCCCAATCAAACTTTCTCAATAGCCTCGTGCAGGCACTCATTATTCAATTAGTCTCATAGACACTCAATCAATAGTTCAAGGCTTAGAACAATCATTAGAGAATAATCGAATAGACAATCCTTAGAGTTCATTTGAGAAGATTCATGGGGCATCAACTACTATCAACTGATCAACATTCTTATATTCACAATCATAATTACAATCGACATTTCCAGTCAAGGCTCTAGACTCAGTCCCTATCTTCTTTCATGTATGCATTTGATAATTAATATATAGGGTTATGTAATATCTCATGAAATGTATTAAATTCAAGAAAATAAGTTTTTATGATTATTACCAACATATGAAAATACATGTAATAAATATAATTTCTTAAGAAAATAAATTAATAATCATGTATGTAGACTCAAGAACTTTCAACTCACTTCTAAGACCATCTGTGATGCACATGAGAGAGCAATCTCATGCTTTTAGTTTAGACTTACATACATGAGGTGAAGCTTTAATGATCAATCTTCATGAATTCTCCTTGAATTTCCCTCAATCAAGCTTCTCTCTTCTCTTCTTTCAAGCCCTAACCTTCCAAATGTTTAGGAAAGAACTTATAATGGGGTTTTATACCCTATTTACACATCAAAATGACTAATTTAATCGTGTTTTGTGTTTAAGAGGAGTTAGGAATTTATCGTAATGTCCCTCAAAATAAAAGAAAAACTTTTACCTAGAAATGCCCGGTCCGCAACGTGGATAGGGCATGGACCTGTATAAGTTTTTCTCAAAATATTTTTAAACAAGTTTTCAATTCCCATTGAAAAAAATTAAAAAAAAATAATACAAGGCATGCCTGCCTCCTAGGCGCATTACACTAGCCGCTGTTTTTCGTCTTTGATCAATAAGTTATTTCTCAATTTGGTTGCTCTAGAATCCGAATGAGATCATTTCCCCTCTCAATTTTCCATTTTGATTGCATATCTAGTCTCAAATTTGCAAATGGAGCATGGGAAGACACATTACACATATATCTCTTTAGGGGTATTTTGGTAATTTTATCTGATCTTACATCTATAGTAATACATAGAACTTTCCTCTTAGTGTACAAGGAGATTTAGGGTTTTGAAGCTTTTGGATATCAAATTAGAGAAGAGTGGTTGGTGGTAATCAACTAGTTTGTACTCAATCTTTTTACCTATGGCTTCTACTGCTATGTATGGTATTCGATCTTTAATTTCTACATATGTGGCTAAAAAAACCCATATTGGGAGTGTGCAATTGATATGGGTCTTCGATTTTTATGTATTCAGTGTTTGATATCTTGACTTATCTATAGTTGATTTGGGTGAATTTATATACATTCCTATGTTTTAATATATAATTTCAAGGTTGCTAACTTGAGGTGTTACTTTAAATCTCTGCTTATTGCCTTAGCTAGAACTATTAGAGTGTGAAATGGATATAATGGTTGGAAATATCTTGGGGTTTCAGTTGAAGTCCACAGCCACGAATTCAATGACTGAGGTATTAAGGGTATTGTTGAGACTTCTCAGGCCAAGAGTGTCCTCGGCAGTCTGAGTATGATTTCTTAGCTGATTCGTATGAAATACCTATCTATCATAGCTGATTTGGGTTACAAACAACCTAGACTATTCAATTAATATCAACTCATTTAGTAAAGTATCTAGACCTAACAAGTAGATCGAATCCCATATTTGTACATCCCCAACATCTTCTTTTAATTGTTATTTAAATCTTTATTTAGAACTCTTTTAGCTAAACTTTTATTTTAATTAGTACAATCCTCTATATCCTACAATTACTTAGTCCAATGAGTCACTTCTGCCTTGAACAACGATTCCTTATGGGATTGACCCCAACCTCTATTTACAAGTATGAATGAGTTGTTTCCATGAATGAAAGTATGACATGAATTATGATTTGGCTTTTTAGCCCAAGTATGCATGATTATGAAATATGTTTGGCTTTCAAGCCTAAGGATACATGAAAATGATTTACAATATGTATGCCTATTTTTCAAGCATATATATGTATATGTATTCTTGTGGGATGACGACTTAGCACCGACCAAGCTTGTGTGAGGGGGGATATCCCCAAGGTCCCTTGTATTAATCCTCAAGTCCCATAATTATGTGCCAAACATAGGTTTATGTTTATGCCACTTTTAAGGGATGATTATGTTAAGGATCTAACTTTGGCATCCAGGTCACCTATTTATTTGTGTGGCAAAGACGATGGAGTTCTAAGTTAAAGCTCACTCTTAATGAGATAATTGGCGATCTTGGATTATGTTCTTTCAAATTTGATGTTCTTGATCACAAAGCGACATGTATAATTTGCATGAGTTTGCTGTTGAAGAATATGTGATGCATGGGGGTGGCAATTTCAGCCCATATAAAGTAAAAGGAGTCAATTTAACCATATTTGTTTTAATAAAATAATCATATTTTTTAAATGAATAAATACGGGTTAATTTGTTTTAAGAGTTCATATAAATATGGTCAAAATGGGTAAAATATGAGTATCCACATAGACCTATAAATCCCCACTCACAATATAAATTCTTAATTGCACTACAAAAATTTTGTATGTAATTTTTTTATTTTTCTTAAAAAACAAATTCAGGTTGGTGTGGGCTAAGGGGATGGGGATAGGGTGGAAGAAATTGAGGAGGGTGTAACATCCTTTAAAATTACCGAAATACCCCTAAAATGTATGGTGTGCATAACGCGTCTTTCAAAGCTCCGATCGGAAATTCAAGACCAGTTTTGAAATCAACAAAGAAAATCAAGTCAGAAAATGGTATCAACCCAATATAAGAACAACTAGGTCAAAAAAATAAAATTTCTAATTTTTGCAAAATAGTGAAGAATCCGCCCCCTGGTGCAACACGGAGGGGGCGGGGACTTACACTAACCTTTTTAATTAAATTTTTGATTTGATTTGACATTCTCAAAAAATAGCGAAAATGTAATAGTCCGCGCCCCTGGCGCAACGCAAACCAGTATATCAATTTTCAATCTTTTTCATTTAATTTCAAGAAGGGCACTTTGGTCCTTCCAAACCCATTTTTAAGCCACAAAACATGTTTTTATGTATTAATTCGTAAAGAAATGTTTCAAAAAAACCCATATTTTCTTTGGTTATACGTAAGAGTTCCTAAGAGAAGAAAAGTGGAGAGTGGAGGGTTGCAAGTTCGGGTGCTAATTCTTGGAGGAAAACTCGATTAGTCAGCATTCTAGGTATGTAAAGTCTACCCAGAACATGGAATTATTCTTACATGTGCCTTAATGTATAGATTAGGTTGGTAGTTGATAGTTGATAGGTTATGGGTTGAGTTGCTTGAAGATTTTGTTGATATTAATATTTAATTTTTATATATTATTTTAAATTGATGATTATCATTCTTTAAATTACTGATTATATTGACTGATTTTATGCCCACTCTGTATAATTTTCCCTTTTAAGACAATAATAATGAACTTGGAGTGATGTTTAGAGCCTTGACTATATATGGATGTGTTGATTGTTGTGGTCTGTGTCTTGAGGTGAGTATTGTGATTGCTAAAGTAGATGAAGTTGATATTCTTGATGTTTAAATGAGATTGAGATAGGGTTTGAAAGAATAATAGATTTCTTTAGTCGATGGAATGATAGAAGAGATGAGGTCCCTGCCTGAGAGGGGGATTGATCGTATAACCAGACAGACATTGATAGACTTATGAGCATATCGAGTCTTAAGAGGAGTATTAGCACTAAAATAGGTAAGAGAGAGTCCCACTCGCACTCATTAATTATGTTGCCAGCGTAGGTGAGGATGGGACCATGAACATTAATATTTCCTTTGTCCGACAAAGGACTTGACAAACTTCTTTGGGATCCCCGACAGACTCGTCATTTACCCCGATAAGGTAGTAGATAGATATGGTAATGACATCTCTACGTTGCATCATTACTGGCTCATAGGTGGTGGTGGTTGATTATAGAAACTCCCATATAGGTTCCTTGTTGATAGTACTTTGAGGTTGATTTGATTGTGTGATGTCTTGATGGATAGTGAAGTGATAGAGTCCTGTCCTTTACTCTGAGTTAAGAATAAGTGATTGATGAACTGATGTATTAGTTATATTGTTTTCTCTAGACCGTTTTACATATAACACATTCCACGTACTAACTCTCCTTTGGCGCTGCATTATTTTATGATGCATATTTTGTTGACAGAGGACTTCAGGAGGTTAATCGTTGAGTTCGCAGATCCCCAGACAGAGACTTGGTGAGTCCTCCCTTGCTTTCAGGGGACATGTTTATCTTTCATCTATTTAGATTTATTACATTAGACTATGGTAGCTATGGCTTGTCATGGTACCTTCTTAGAGGATAGCTATAGAGGCTTCATAGACGTAGATAGTTGATAGTTGATATCGGGATTGACAATTTTCCAGCTCCTTATTTCTATTGAGTTAATTATATTCGTACTCTATACGATAGTGATTATGATAGCCCACTAATAGCCTATTATTCTCTTTATATCTTATACATATGACTTGATTAAATAAAATAATGAATGTGGTGAGGCCAAGTGGTTCGCTTGGGGACTAGCAATAGTCTCTGAGTATTGATTACGTCTAGGGTACCCTCCCGGGGCATAAAAAATTAGTATTAGAATGAGTCGATGGAATGATAGATGAGATGAGTATTGTGATGGATGAAGTAGATGAAGTTGATATTCTTAGGGTTTAAATGAGATTGAGATAGAGTTTAAAAGAAGAATCGATTTCTTTAGTCGATAAAATGATAGATGAGATGAGGTCCCTACCTGAGAGGGGGATTGGTCGTATAACCAGCCTAACATTGATAGACTTATGAGCATATCGAGTCTTGGGAAGAGTATTATCACCGAAATAGGTAATAGTATGTAATGAACCATTAGGTCCTTCTGAGAATTAGTGCCCTTGAATTCCTACAAGATTATCTTAAATATTTTAAATGGGTATTTTGGATTATTCAATAACTGAGATCACTTAATTTAGGGTAAGTTTGAATAATTATTATAAGTGGTGGGGTAAATGTAAATTGGTTTAAAAATATTATACCTCTTTGTACATGGTTTTTTTTTTAAAAATAGATTAGGGTAATATGTATATCACTTTTAGTAAGTGCTTTAATTAGAAAAGAAAAGGGGGACGAGAGGGGTTTGGAAGCAGCGACAAAGAGCAGGACTAGGTAATCTGCTAAACCAATTACTAAATGTGTCATATGTTATAGAATGAGGATTAATGTATATATATTACTAAGTTGATGGTGATGTTATGTTGACAATAGATGTAATTTCTTAGGGACAAACATTAGTGGCTAATCATTGATGTAGGCATAGGAGATATATATGAGCAATTAATGGGAGATACAGATTGTATCTCACGCGTGTATAATATCTTCATATTTCAGGGTTAAAAGTAAAAAAAAAAAATCAAAATATCCTTAGCCTTGAATCTGTACTAGAATACTATATATGGCATTATAAAAATTTAATTCAAGTTTGAGACGCTAATGTTGATAATTGAGTAATAGGTATATTTTATTATATGGACACCATTAAAGTTATATTATTTGGAGGAATTAATATTTAAGTTTTAAATTTAGAAAAAATTGGTTATAAAATTAATTGAATAATTTTTGGGTCTAAGCTAGACGTATAGTAGTATGGGTGTTTTTCATTTCAAAAATTTAATCGTGAATTCTTATTGAATTAGATCATGGTGTTTCGGATTCCATTCGGAAGGAGAAGGCTCAAGTGCTTGATTGATTGTCTTTGGCTAAAGCAAGTGAATTTCTTAACCTTTGTTAAGTATATGGAATCTTGTACTTCTTGTATGAGGTGTTGAGAATAATTAATGTAGGCTCCCATTGAAATATTTTGAATTGGGTAGTTATCCTATGTTGATAGTTGACTTGTGAATTGATGATTGAGGTATGTTATATGTGAAATAGTGATACTTACTTTAGGTGTGAATGTTGTTAAGGTTGCGATGGTATTGAGCTACCCATTCTTGAATTTTGAGATATATGAATTTGTATGGGCATCTTGCATATTTTATTCCCATGAACATAATTATTATGCATTTACTATATGATTACTAGATGTCCCAAGAAAAGAAATGAAAAGCCGATGGAAGATGCTTCGCTGGGTTGGGTCACACGCCATGACAGTTACTATGATTCGCTGGGTGGGTTCACACGCCATGACAGTTACTATGATTTGCTACGTCGGGTCACATGCCGTGACTGTTACTATAATTCGCTGGGTCGGATCATGCGCTACGACAGATGCAAGGACTAGGAGTCCCCCATGGTTCCGTGACTGTGTTACAGTGAGTGTGTATCACTAGGACAGACATGCGTTATTCTACAAGACATAGCATTGCATTGCATTACATCTCACGACATATATCTTCATCTTATAATGCTCTAGCTTGTCATGATTATATGGAGTGCTATTGAGAGTGGCTGTACATTATATCATTGACTTGTTTATATCGTTACATGATTAATTTCAATATTGATTTGATGACACTTGATGAATTAGCGAGTAATTGATAAACTATAGGATTTTCCCCTATGACCTGAAAGTGGAATAAGTGAGGATTATACTATGATAGGCTTTGATCATAGCATTTTCGGCTGCTGTAAATGTGAAGGTTATGACCTAGGTTGTACGGGGTTTGGTTGGAGTGTTGGGGGTACCGATATTCTATATTACATAATTTTGTATTTATTAGTTCACTTGTTGGGTACCGCGTGTTTGGTACTCACCCCTTACTACAACATTTTTGTAGGTTACGAGCCCAAATCATCGTCATACTCTCTCTACTAGTACTTGTCTGAGGCTCTCTGTGGAAGTTGCGAGGGGTAGCTGTTGCCATCCCAGTTGACTCCCTACTCCTATTTATGATTTTATTCTATTCTAGAGACAACTTCATTTGATACTTGTGTTCCTTTTGATTCTATTGTAATACATTAGAAGCTTGTGCAAGTGACAACCAGGTTTTGAGGGATTTTGTTAAATTAAACTTTCATTTTGATTATAAATCCTCATTTAAATGTTATAGTTGGGTTTTAGGTTGACTCGTCTTGGTGGGAAAAGACGAGTGCCATCACACCTGAATTTTGGGTCGTGATAGTTGGTACCAAAGCCTAGGTTCATAGGTCTCACGTGCAGGCAAGCTGAGTTTCAGTAGAGTCTCAAGGATCGGTATGGAGACGTCTGTAATTATCTTCAAGAGGCTATGGAGACTGTTAGGAAACTTCCCTTTGTTTATTCTCTCTTATCGTGTGTGGTTATATTGGTTGGTACTGAGTTATGCTTGTGTTCTTTTGACTGATGGCGAGGACTAGAGCTACTATTTCTGGTGGTAGAGGTGAGGCATCTCCTGAGACAGTTGTCGAGGCCCAAGTTAGAGAGAACGGTAGAGCTCAAGCGTGCTTGTAGAGCACGCCAGCGAGAGGTCATGCTAGAGAGGCCTCTCTAGAGCCTATGGCTGATCTTAGAGGGAACCAGGTTCCTTTAGAGCATGCAGCTACACCATTGTTGCAAGATACCTTATTGAGGGTGCTAAATGTACTTGAGAATCTTGGTCCCAGCAGTAATATGGGTGGCATGCCAGGCGGTTCTCAAACTAGAGGAGCAACTCAGACCCCAGATCAGCAGTATGTTCCACTGGTCCATGACCTTGTAGGGCTAGAGTGGAGATTGATCCTTCATCAGCTATGGAGATTCGGGGTGCGCCTACGGCTGTATTGACTGAGAGTGAGCAGCGCTGCTATGAGATGTTTTAGAAGTGAACCCACCTCAATTTCAGGGCGGAAAGGCTGAGAATGCTCATGAGTTTCTGACTACTTATAAGGAGCTGTTGGATACTGTTGGCTTAGCCGAGTCACACGGGGTTCGATATGTTACTCTCCAGCTTTGTGGGCCATCTAGGGAATGGTGGAGGACATATTTAGGATCTTTGCCGGTAGAATCTCCCACATTATCTTGGGAGATGTTCTTTGCTACTTTTTAGGACAGATTTGTCCCTTGGAGTGTGAGGGAGGAGAGTCGGTTGAGGTTTGAGAGTTTGAGGTAGGATGGATTATCAGTCGCTGAGTACGAGACCCATTTCTGTCAGCTATCTAGACATGCTATAGCTATTATTCCAAATGAGATAGAGAAAGTTCGTAGGTTTGGGAGGGGGTTGACCTATTCTATCCGACAGGTGGTGTTGAGAATGTCTAGAGATGGAGCTTCTTTCCAGTCTATTTTAAGTTCTGCTAAAGAGGTAGAGATAATGGAGAGGGAAGAGTTTGGGGACCCTAAGCGGGCCCATATATCTAGTCAGTTTTTTGGTACCTCATCTGGAGGTAGAGAATTCCATATAGGGGGTGGCTAATCCCAGCATCGAGGATCAGTTCACGCATCATTACCTACCTCTATGGATGGTCAGACATATCATAGGCCTACAGCGCGAAAAAGCTATGGTAGTTCGTTAGGATCTGCATGACAGTCCCAGAACTAGAGGCTTTGTTATGGGTGTGGAGATCCCAATCACATGGTACGACAACATCCCTTATCAAGGGGATAAGGTGGGTCTTACCCAAAATCTTCAGTTCAGACTAGACCACCGCCACCATCACCTTACAGAAGGCAAGGTATAGCTCAGACAAATATAGGTGGCCGCATTCCAGGTAGAGGAATGGGTGATCCCATAGGGTAGGGATAAAGGCATTGCTCAGACAAGCAGTAGTAGAGAACCACATTTCTATGCATTTCTAGGGAAGCCCAAGGTAGAGGCTTCTGATGTAGTCATCACAGGTATTATCCCAGTTTGTCATCGATCTACGTCTGTATTATTTTATCCTATACCTACCTATTCCTATGTGTCATCTTACTTTTCACTTGGATTCGACTTGTTGTGTGATCGTATGCCTATACACATTTATGTTTCTACACAAGGTAAACCTTTAGTGGTGGATCGAGTGTATCTATCCTGTCTTGTTTCTTTATCTGGATATGATACGAGGGTAGATATTATCATTCTAGAGATGGTAGATTTTGATGTTATCTTAGGGATGGATTGGCTTTCTCCATATCATGCTATTCTTGATTGCTATGCAAAAATGGTGACCTTAGCCATGCCCAGGGTACCAAAAATTAAGTGGAAGGTGATAGCGGTTCTTATCCAAGTAGAGTCATCTCTTACATCAGTGCTCAGAAACTAATTGATAGGGTATGTGTGTCTTACTTGGCTTTCATTCGGGATACTAATGTTGATCGACCTACAATAGAGTCTATTTTGGTAGTTCAAGAATTTGTCAATGTGTTTTCTACTGACCTTCCAGGTGTCCCTCCCAATAGAGATATTGACTTTCCTATTGATCAAGAGCCGAGCACAGAGCCCATCTCCATCCCTCCATATCGAATGGCTCCAGCTGAGTTGAAGGAATTAAAGGATCAACTTCAAGATTTGCTGAGCAAAGGGTTTATTCGTCCTAGTGTGTCGCCTTGGGGTGCCCCAATCTTGTTTGTGAAAAAGAAAGATGGGTCCACAAGGATGTGTATTGATTATAGACAGCTCAACAAAGTGACTGTCAAGAACAAATATCCGCTTCCTCGTATTGATGACTTGTTTGATCAGCTTCAGGGGGTAGCTTTACTCTCTAAGATTGACTTGAGGTCTGGTTATCATCAGCTGAAGATTGGAACATCAGATATTCCTAAGACAGCTTTTCGAACTCGTTATGGCCACTATGAATTTTTGGTGATGTCCTTTCGGTTGACTAACACACCTGCAGCATTCCTGGAGTTGATAAATAAGGTATTTTGTCTATACTTAGATTCTTTTGTCATAGTATTCATCGATGACATCTTGGTGTATTCCAAGACTGAGGTTGATCATGTTAGTCA
>JAOTQJ010177408.1:0-23905 GCA_025642045.1 Solanum sejunctum
CTTGCTCTTTTTTCACAATGGCAAAAAATATTTAAATTTATTATTTATCAAAAAAGGTCAAAAATATTTTTAAAAAATAAAAAGTCAAATACTTGTGCATTTTTAATAAATGAAGAAGAAGAAAGTGTATATTAATTTGAAAATAAATAGTGTATATATATATATAAAATGTAGCAGGGGTAGAAGGGTCAAATTACTCATTTTTCGGTCGGAATGGTCAAAAATAAGGCTTTCACGCTCCCCCCGCGAGTGTATTGC
This sequence comes from Solanum sejunctum, assembly GCA_025642045.1. Classification (NCBI taxonomy): domain Eukaryota; kingdom Viridiplantae; phylum Streptophyta; class Magnoliopsida; order Solanales; family Solanaceae; genus Solanum; species Solanum sejunctum. The sequence continues at coordinate 259 of JAOTQJ010177408.1, forward strand.
ACTCACTGCGCCACATCAGCCCCCTGTGCCTACTTGTTCAGGAATTGCCAAGTTGAGGGTACTATTTGTGCACTATGAAAGTTTATGTTTCAACTTACAAAATGGTGCCAAGTTTAGGGTCCAATTTGGAGGTTATCCCTTTGGATATTTATTACAAAAGAACATAGCCTTACCTGTTTTAGATTTTATAAATCTCAAATTTAACAACTTTTTCCTGCTTCCTCTTTCTTTTTCTCATTTACACTTACTAGACTCAATCAAAATTATAGAATCTCAAATTATATTTCTTACTTCTTTACATTAATAATTATTTTTATTTTTTAAATGAAATATGGGTTTGATAAAATCAAGATAATGAATATATCATTATCTCCCTTTTCTCTATTTTAATAAAGGAAAATAATATTTAGTTTTTTTCAACTTTTATATTTATTTCTGAAAATCAACACAAATTCAAATAAAGTTGGAGAATAACTAATGCTGAATACACATATGACAAAATGCATGCAGAAAATATCTTAAAAGTACTTTAAATGGCATCTTGTGTCACATTTACGACTTATGAATATTTATTTTTATAAGTTGGTTAAAAAAAGTTGTTATTCATCGAAAAAAATATTTTATCTATTTTTTAAGTGATTAGGGATTTTTGCTATTCTTTTTATTTTAATTTTTTGTCACAATCCAAATCTAGGGATTCATCATAACACAGTGAATATGAAACCCGAAGACGTCCCATCCAAGCCTCTTAGCATAAAATAAGCATACATAAGGCTGGACCTAATGTTGAGGTTCCAAAAATGACTAAAATCACAACTTTGGGCCTAAAACCTTCATTTTAACACCAAATTCAATTTTGCGACTTTCAATAGTTTAATTTCAACATTTCGGAGCTAATACAATCGACAGATCTCCGATCCGACCTCTGAAACTCAAAATGACACAAAGCCTCACTTTTTCAACAACATAAGCTTTCAAAAAGACCAAAACTCATATTTTTCAACTTCTAAAACTCAAAATTCCAGTTCTATTCATTCAAATATTTCAAATTAGGCCCAAAGTAACTTATGAAAGGGTAAAATAGTAAATTTCACAGATAATGTCAAAAATGACAAACCAAGTCATTACTTCATTCACCAAAAAAAAGAATGTTCGTCCTCAAACATAAGGAAAAGAGAAGTACCTGAAGCCTTTTCAAGGCTTGGATATTTGGGCTGCATGTTAGACTCCAACTCCCATCAACAGAAAGATGCCGCTACTAAACCTTTATAGAAGGTATATCCTTAGATCTCATTCTCTGGACCAACCTGCCTAATATAGCTATAGGTTCCTCTTCAAAAGACAATTTTGGACCCAACTCAACAGAGTCATAAGAAATTGCATGAGACTCATTTGGAATGTATTGGAGGAACATAGAAACATAAAAAATAGGATAAACAGACGGCGGTAAAGTCAACTCATAGGTTTCCTAAATAACTCTACTCAAATCTGAAATGCGCCAATGAATCTGGGACTAAGCTTCCGCCTCTTTCTGAATCTCATCACACCCTTCATGGGTGAGACTTTTAGCCAAACACTGTCATCAATAGAGAATTTAAGAGGCATAATCCTCCTATCAACATAACTCTTCTAGCGACTCTGGGCTATGAGAAGTCTATTTTATTTTGAATTAGACGGACCTAGTCTAAGGCATCCTGAAGTAAATCAACACACAACATCTCAGCCGAACCTGAATCAAACCATCCAATTCTACATCTTCGGTTATACAAGGCCTCAAATGGTGCCATCTGGATATTGGAATGGTAACTATTATTATATGCAAACTCTGCCAATGGTAAGTGTTGGTCCCATTAGGCCTTGAAATCAATAACACATGCCCTAAGTATGTCCTCCAACACCTGAATGGTGTGCTCTAACTTACCATCAATTTGAAGGTGAAAAGCTGAACTCAAATTTACTCTAGTACACAAACCGTGTTGTAAAGCCTGCCAAAAGTGAGAAGTAAGCACAGATCCTCTATCTGATACTATAGACACTGACATATCATGCAATATAACAATGTCCCGAATATACAATGTAGCCAACTACTCTGCATTGTAGCTAGTCTTCATCAGTATGAAGTATGCAGACTTGGTCAATCGATCGACGATCACTCAAACTGAATCGAACTTTCCCAAGGTCATGGGCAAATCTATGACAAAATCCATAGTCACTCTCCCACTTTCACTCTGGAATGAGCATCCTTTGCATTGATCCACCTGGCTTTTGATGATCATACTTCACCTGTTGATAATTCAAACACTTGGCCACTAACTCAACTATGTATCTCCTCATGTTAAACCACCAATATTGCTATTTAAGATCATGATACATCTTGGCCTCACCTGGATGGATGGAATATCTAGCACAATGGGCCTCCTCTAATATCAATCTTAGCCAGTCCCCAACTTTAGGCATACAAACTCTATCAGTAACCCTCAATACACCATTAGCATCAATAATAGCCACATTGGCTTCACTTCTCAACACTTTATCACAAATCATGCATAATCTGGGGTCTTTGAACTGCTGAGCACATATTTGATCAAGAAAAGAAGACCTAGTCTCAAGAAATGCCAAAAAGTACTTTGAGGGGGAGAAATGCCCAAATGGACCATCTGCCTAGCAAGTTACTTAACCTTTAGAGCCAAGAGCCTCCCCTCAGCCCTCAAGAATGCCAAACTCCCCATATTAGTAGCCTTCTAGCTTAAAGCATCTACCACCATATTGGCCTTCTCAGGGTGATAGAGAATAAAGATATTGTAGTCCTTAAGCAACTCCAACCATCTACGTTGTCTCATGATCAGATTTAGATGAATAAAGATGTATTTGAGACTCCGATGATCAAAAAATCTTTAAGCTTCTGTAAGCTCAAGTCACAATTATCCGACCACTGTGAGTCATCTGGTCAACGAGACTGTTATAGATGAGAAACATCGATAACACCCTACTAAACCAAGGAACCTCTAATCTAAGTTACTGAAATAGGCCTATCCCGCTTACAGATAGCTGCTACCTTAGCCATATCGACCATAATACCCTCTTTTGACACAACATGGCCAATAAATGCAACAGACTTAAGCCAAAACTCACAATTTGAGAACTTAGCAGACAACTTCTCTTCCCTCAATCTCTGAAGAATAGTCCTCAAGTACTGAAGATGATCTGTCTCACTCTTAGAATAAACCAAGATATCATTTATGAAAATAATCACAAAGATGTCTAAATAGGGCTTAAACACTCGATTCATCCACTCCATAAAAGCAGTTAGGGCATTAGTCAACTAAAATGACATGACCATGAACTCATAATGCCTGTAATGGGTCCTGAAAGCTATTTTTAGGAAATCAGACTCCTGAACTCTCAACTGATGGTAATCGGACCTCAAGTCAATCTTGGAGAACACTGAGGCACGCTGAAACTGTTTAAAAAGATTATCAATGAGAAGCAAGGGATATTTCATCTTCATGGTCACTTCGTTAAGCTAACGATAGTCAATACACATACGCGTAGTTTCATCCTTCTTCTTCACAAATAATATAGAAGCACCCTAGCGAGATATACTTGGACAGATAAAGTGGTTCTTCAACAAATCTTCTAACTATTTCTTCAAATCCTTCAATTCAGCGGAGTCATCCTATAATGAGCAACAGATATAGGCTTAGTTCTTGGCTCTACATCAATAGCAAAGTCAATATCACAATCCAGAGGAACACCTAGTAAATCAGTTAAAAATACATCCATAAACTCTCTAGCAACTCTGGTAGTCTCCAATGATGGAGGCTCTTGAGAAATAGCTTGAACATGAGCTAAATATGCCAAAAACCCTTTCCCTCTAAGTCAACAAGCATGCATATAAGAAATAATGTCCTTAGGATAAGCTCTAGGTGCTCTAGTCCACATTAAGTGAGGTAAGTTAGGGAAAGATAGGGTCATTCTCTTCACATGACAGTCAAGTATAACATGACAAAGTGACAACCAATCCATACCCAACATCACATCGAAATAAACCATATCTAACAATATCGATCATCCACAATATCTCTCCTCATAAAAGTCACAACACAACCCATATTAACTTGGTCCACAACTAAAGATTCACCTACCGAGGTGGAAACATAAATATGCTTGGCAAGTGGCTCACACATAATATCAATATCAGAAGCAAAATAGGCCAACACATATGAATAAGTAGAGTATGGATCAAATCAAACTGAAGCCGAACAATGACACACCGAGACCATACCTATGATAACTAAATAAGAGGATTCTACCTCAGCTGTATCTGGAATAGAAAAGCAAACTCCACGCCCACCAATAGCTTGTGGGCCACCATGAGCACAACCTCTCACTATAAAACGACCTCTTCTGGCACCATCTCTCATAGCCTAAAGTGTGTCTTTGAGTATCAGAGCTGAAGCTGGACGAGCTGGCAAAAAACTCAAAGTCTGAGTAGTAGGTATACGATAAGGACAACAATGAGTCAAGTGCCCAATATTATAACAATGATAACAAGCCCTAGTCTCCTGTCTCTAAGATAGCTTCCATAAAAGCCACCACGCCTAGGTGTACTACCCACCTAAGTAGATCTGGACCTATCAACACTATCAGATACTAGAAGAGCTACCTGAACTAGCCAACCCTGATAGACTTGCCTCCGAATCTCTCGACCCCATGGTGGGTGTCTATTAAATTGTCCATGTAAACATAACCTCTTCTTGCCACCCTGTTTGTCCTGTCTGATATGCTCTATCATACGAGTAAGATCTACAACACCATAGAAAGTATCTCCAACCAACACCAAGGAAGTTATAGCCTCTTAAAGATACCCTACCAAGCCCTTGCCAAACCATCGCATTCTCTCAAACTCAATAAAAATGCTAGGCAAGATATATGTGGATAAAGCATGAAATCTAGCCTTATAGTCAGAAACAAACATAAATACTTGTTGCAGCCTATCAAACTCATCTCGGCGACTATATTGGAGGTTGTAGGGCACGAATATCTCTAAAAATATTGCAGTGAACTGTCCCCAGGTCATAGTTGGAGATCCAATAGGTCACCAAGCTACCATTGACCTCCACCACTCCTTAGCAAGGCCAATGAACTGATATAAAGTGTAGACAACTCTATGCGACTCAACAATAGCTAGATTACATAACTAGTTTTGGCACTCTAACATAAAATCATAAGCTCTATCACCAGGAGTCCCATCAAATCTCGGTGGGGCCAACTGCATATACCTCTCAAAACTTTTCGACTCTATTGTAGACATGACTAGACTGGCAGAAGATGGTTACACCACAAATAAGAGAGGTGCAATTGATGGAACAATAGCCAAACTCTAAAGTTGAGTACCTGAATTCTATCTAGATGTCTGAAGTGGAGTAATGACAGATGCAAGAGGGTCTGCTGGAGTTGAAGAACGACCCACATGAATCATAGGCGAGTATGGTAGAGCACTAGAAGGACCAATTGGTATGTTAGAAACTGATATCTCAACAGTAGCTTAGGCTAGAGAAGCTCCCTCTAATATAGCCAATAACCTCATCAATAACTTCTGAACCAAGGGTGTAGTCTCTGGGGTTGAAGGCAGTGGAATAGGATAGATAGGACCCTTTGGCTCATGAACAGGCTCTGGAGAAGCCGATCTAGTATACTCTCGAGGTAGAGTTGCCCCTCTAACATATCCTCTGCCCCTATTCTGACCCCGAACTCTACCTCGACCATGGGTGGGAGCTATATCAGCTGCCACGGGTTTTCCCACTGATTGACAGGATCTATTAGTCTGCATTTGCGTCGAAGGAGTACACTTTCAAAATAGGTAATACAAAGGAACACACAAATGGAGACAAGATATGAAAATTTTTCCTAACAAGTATCCTGTAGCCTCATAAAGATGGGTATGGACGTCCATATACCCATCTGCGAGACTCTACTGGATACCCTGGTCTTAACTCATGAGCCTAACAAATCTAGATCTCTAATACCAAACTTGCGATAACCCAAAATGGATTGCAACTAAAGAAAGATAAATAAAGTGGAAACAAACTCAAAAGATATAAGAAATCACCCAAAACATGTAGTCATGAGTACAAGAGCATCTACATAATGCTAAATATAAATACAACTATCTAAAAAATAAGATACAAGACTATCTCATAACATCTAGTACAAAATCTAAAAAGAAAGCAATAAAGAGAATCTCAAAGATCCACATTAACTCGAAGTTTGAGCTTCCTTGATAGGATTAGGAAAGATGTAGAAAAGTCTAACAAAAAGTGAATCAGCTACCCAGTGCAGGTCTCTACGCTTGATTTGCATGGAGGAAACAGAGTAGGGGTGAATACACCAAAATGTACCCAGTAGGTTTAACCAACTGGGTAAGAGAAATTGAATGAGTATGTAATAACGAAAAATCCTATCACCTGCATCAAAATGGTTGGTACACAATACGATAAAATCATGAATAGGGCAATTATAGATGGTAAATAGATCCAATGGTATAATGCAATGCATGAATGAAATGGCATCGTGGGCCATAAATAAGGTGAAATCATGACCATCGCGAGTCAATGTACATATCTATCAAGCCAAAGCTATAAGATAGAACTTGGGGGCGTTGTAGGCCATATACTAAATTATATAATAAGGCATCACAGGTCATAATCAGAAGTATCTCTAGGTGTCGTAGGCCATAACCACTATCTCACTATGCATATAATATCTCAAATGATGTAAATATAGTGATAGATGTGCATAACAATGCATCAAATGTGTGCATACCAATGCAATCAATCATATCTAACATGTGTTCATATCAATGCAACCCAATTAGAAATAAGATCTGGGTATACCAATGTACCAAGTCCAGTATAAGATATGTAGATAATAATGTATCAATGGAGTATAATATATGTTCATATCAATGCAACTAGTCAATATTATATAGGTGTATACCAATGCAATAATAGAGTATTAAGATTATGCGGCTATATTATGTCTCATCTCATCACCACTCACAAATAATCATATGTAATAAAACAAGATCCAAATGCGCTCATAACTCTAACACTAATCATATTCATCATCAATTAGTCATAACATTAACCAAGAACTATTTCAAGTCTCATATTATTATAATGATATCCCAATTATATCAAAACACAAGATTTAAACTCACTTAGTAAATAGGATCGTCATTTACTCAATACTCGGGATAACTGACCTCATATTCCCATCAAATTCAATCATATCATGATATCGGACCACAATTCAATCTACATGTCACTATTATCACATAAGCATACTTAATAGTTCAAATCCAGTCCCAAAAAGGTTTGCCGAACCTATCTTGATGCCAAAATTGTACTCGAACAAGCGTTGAATCAACTCAAGCCTCCAAATGATCCCTAGATCAATCAACCACTATTAAAAATGAATACGACGGATCAAGAGGTTCATTTTGATACCCACATTGACATATTTTAGCTTAGAGGCAAAATTATCAAAATTAGTGCTAAAATTCAAAAGTCTCAAATCTAGAAATTGATTATGGAATCATGTTCTACTCAAAAAAATAAAGTTCATAGCAGAAAATCTCATTAAAATCAAGCTTAAATTGAATGAGAAATCAATAGTTAAAATCTGGAAAATGTAGTCCAAGAACCCCAAATTTTGGGTGATTAATTTCATGAAATCAAAGGATAAAATCAAGATAAAACTCATGAAAAATGGTTAATTTAGTTTTAGAAACACTTATCCAATAAAAATCTTCAAAAATCTTTCCTTAAAGTCTCCCCAAAAAGTTTAGAAGTTCAAAAATGGGTTAAAATGATGTTTCCCGAGTTTAAAACTGGCACGGTATGAAAAGTGCTCCAAAAACGTGGAGCTCATCCCATAATCACGGAGTGTAAAACTCGCAAGACTTTTGTGAATGCGGAGAAGAGAATCTCTTCTCCAGAAAATTATGCACCAGCAAAAATCAAATTTAACCAACTCAGCATTGGTACTCGAAACTCATCTGAAATCACAATTTCACAAACTCTATATGTATGCATACCAAAAATAGTGATTTGGACTCAACAGAATCATCAGAAATCAATTCTAAGGGCTTCTAGATACATTTACCGATTCAACTCAATAAAAATAGTTTAAAATTCATAATACCAAAACTGCCCTTAGAAATTCAAAAAAGTATGACGAGATCATTAATAGTGTTAGTTTCACCATCATGAACTATTAGGCCTATCAGAATTCCAATCTGAGCTTCCAAACTCCAAATGTCGACCAACATCAAAATTGAGTTCCGAAAATGACGAAAATCACACCTTGGGGCCTACAACCTCATTTTTACACCAAATTCACTTTTGCAACCTCTAGTAGATTAGTTTTGACATTTAGAAGCTAATGGAATTGACGGATCCCCGACCAAATCTCTGAAACAAAGAATGACACAAAAACTCACTTTTTCAATAACTTAAACTTTCAAAAAGACTGAAACTCATATTTTAACTTTTAAAACTCAGTGTTTTAGTTTTAACCATTCAAATAGTTCAAATTAGGCTCAAAGCTACTTATGAAAGGGTAAAACGATAAATTTCACATATAATGTCAAAAATAACCAACCAGATCATTACATAAGGGTTTACCATGAATAACAAAGCTAGCCTTAAACGCCAACTACTAGCCACGAGTTGGTGGAAGAGTGTCTGTCACAAATTATGCATTAGTACGTTGAAATGTACTAAGTATGTGAGATGTAATGCATGTATGAAATTTTAATTCCATCATTCATAAAAATAACATATAAGTACATATAAGGTGAAAGATACATGCATAAAGTGAGCTTAGCATGCAAAAATAATATGGCTCAATATGAATATAAGGCAATGCATAAGAACACATAAGTAATAAAATCACATCATAGAGTTATAAACTTGTGGGACTAAACCTTAATCGACATATAATACCATGTTAAATACTACATAGAATCCAATGAATTCCTTCTATTAGGAAAAGGTCAATGCACTCCTTCCATTAGGAAAAAGGGAATCTACTTGCCAAGGTAGATGTCAAAAACTTAGTAACTTTGCAATGGAATCTTTCATAACATATGGGCTAAGTAGATCTACTAGCCTAGCCTATAAGGGCTCTATAGTTGCACATAGTTAGGGACATTGAAATTCTAATTTTAGAGGTCATGCCTAAACTAACAGGATGAGTCCCAATCTTAAGCTCTCTCGGTGTTTAGTCATCCCACGGGTTTAAACCATAACTTAGAATCATAAGAGTGGCTCAAACTTAGGAACCACCAAGTTAGGATTGTCCTTGAACCTTAGAGACCTATCTTAACATATTTAGGGCAATTGTCAATATGCTTATATCTTTGACAAACTTAAATTTAAAGCTCTTCTTTAATGCCCTAATCATATTCATAAATCATATAAAACTTCACTTGAAAACTAGGTGGACTAGGCTTTTTAAATGGAGTAATCACAAATTGCATAAGACATAAGGAAATTTCTCTTTTTAAGGACCATCGAAAATGCCCATCCTTTATCATTATCGAAACCCATTATGGGGTTATCATCAATAGCTCAAAATATTTATGTATACTTTGTAAAATAGTTGTAGGATATCATGAGTAGCATTTAATAACATGAATATCATGAAATTAGCATAAGTATGCATAATAACTTAAGGAACTCAAAGAAAAGGTAAAATACTTAAAAGAAAACTTTATGGGTGGAAGGGACTTATAAATCAACTCATATACCTTGGGGAAAACATTGGAGAATCGGACCTTGAAGCTATAAAGAAGAAATCTTGGAACCATGGCCTTTGCCCTAACTTATTCTTGAGAGCTTTTGCCTTAGAGAATTTTAGAGTAGAAGAATGATTGATTGAATGAAGGACTTAAGGATTTTAGGCTGCTAGAGGACCTCTTTTTTTATCCCAAAATGACGCAGTGTAGGAATAAGATTGATAGAAATGACAAAATTATCCCTCATTAAAACTACCAAATTCAACCTATAAAACCCCGCTTATGGGCCATAGGTCAACCCACAAGCCGTAGGTCCCCTTTATCTGGTAACACATCTGAAATTCTTGAAAACTGACATTGCTGGACCTAAAACCATGAAGCCTTGTTATAGATTATGGTTGGACTCGTAGAGTCTTTCCACACTTAGACATTTTTAAAATTTTTCAATTCCCAGTCCACAAACCACCCTATGGACCATATCCTATTTTACGGGTCGTCTGGTATCACATAGATCACCTTCAAGCAAAACTCTAAATTTCTCACAATCTTATCTTCGAGCCATAATAAATCCTATGAGTTGTCACTTGGTCCGTGGATTAGCCCACACTTGGAAACTTTTTCCTTTCCTAAAGCCTCATGTTTAAGAACCAATCCTACGAGTCGTATGTTGCCCTCATGAACCAGACTCTAGTTCATTTTTATGCAAATATTTCTGCACACAAGATTTCTAAACTAGGGACCATTACAATATCTCCCCCTTGGGAACATCTATCCCCAAATATACTTAAAGGTTAAAGAGTAAACTAGCAACCAACAACCCATTATGCATGCAAAAATGCACGTTAAACATCATTTCTCAGACTTTTCAAATTCTACACTTAAAGCATGTCTCATAATAGTCCACAAACATCAAAATAAATGTATACATCATGAAAAAGTAAAAACATCATGCAATTTGAGGTTGTAGGAAGCATTTCTTAATACCTTAGGCTTGAGTAGAGTGGAATAGATATGGATAACGTTTCAACATATCTACTTTTGCTTCCCATGTAGCACCCTCAACTTATTGGTTTCTCTAGAGCACTTTGATAGATGCAACTTCCTTGTTCCTTAGCTTTTTCACTTTCTAGTCTAAAATTTCAATCAGTACTTCTTAATAACTCAAATCCTATTCAATGATCACATCATGGAAAGGAACTATTGAACTTGGATCACTTATGAATTTCCTCAACATCAACACATGGAAGACCAGATGAACCATATGCATCTCATTAGGTAGATCCAACTTATACGCCACTTTTCCTACTCATCTCATCACCTTGTAAGGCCCCACATACCTCGGGCTCAACTTTCCTTTCTTATCGAACCAGATCATACCTTTCATAGGAGACACCTTCAAATAGACCTAATCACCAACTTAGAACTCAAGACGCCTTCTTCTCAAGTCAGAATAGCATTTTTATCGATTTTGGGTTGTTTGCATTTTCTCCTTTATGCTTTTAACTTTCTCCATAGCATTCATCACCAGGTTCAGTCCTATTAATTCCACCTCACTAGCTTTGAACCACCTAATGGGTTATCTACACTATCTACCATAAAATGCCGCAAATGGTTCCATACCAATACTTGTATAAAAGCTATTATTGTAGGCAAATTTGATAAGTGGAAAATGCTCATACCAACTCCCCTTAGACTGCACCAGAAGCTCTTGACATGTCTTTTAATATATGAATAGTCCTTTCTTCTTACCCATCAGTTTGGGGATGAAAAGCAGTACTCAACTTCACCTTAGTGCTAAGTCCATTTTGAAAAGACTTCCAAAAGTGAGAAGTGGATTGGACTTTACAATTTGATATGATGGATAACAGAATCCCATGCAACCTTACCAACTCTCGGATATACAAGCAGGCATAGTCCTTGGCACTGAATGTAGTCTTGACTGAAAAGAACTAAGCCAACTTTGTCATGCGGTCAACTATCACCCATATGGAGTCAAAATATCTTTTAGTCTTTGGCAAACCAACTAAGAAGTCCATGCTAATCCCTTCCCAATTCTAAGTAGGAATGCCAATGTATTGTGCTAGGACACCCGACCTATGGTATTCAATTTTGACTTGTTGGCAATTAGCACACTCGGACACGAATTGAGCAATGTCCTTCTTCATTCTATTCCACCAATAAATCTCCCTTATTTCTCTATATATCTTTTTAGTGCCAGAATGGATGGAATATGAAGAGTTGTGGGCTTTTTCCATAATCAAATTTTTCAACACACCATCACTGGGTATGCACAATCTCCCTTGATACCAGAGTACACTATCTCCCCCTTATAAGGAAACTTCTATTTTTCTATCTTTCACTAGGGCTTTCAACTCAACCAAGGCGGGATCAAGGTCTTGCTTAGCTTTAACCACAACAACTAAAGAAGATGTGTACCCGTAAAGAACCATTGCACTACTACTTCTAGACTTAGTCAAATTCACTCCCAGTCTAGCCAACCTATGAACATCTTTGGCTAACTTCCTTTTTCCATCATCTTCAAGATGTGACACACTATACATGGAAACTCTACTAAGGACGTTAGCTACCACATTGGCTTTTCTGGGGTGATACTTCATGCTCAAGTCATAATCTTTGAGTAGCTCTAACCACCTTTATTATCTCAAATTGAGATCCTTTTGGGTGAATACTTGTTGGAGGCTATTGTAGTCAGTAAAGACGTCCATATGAACTCTAAACAAGTAATATCACCAAATCTTCAAAGCAAACATAATCGCCACAAGTTCAAGGTCATGAGTCAGGTAACCCTTCTTATGCACTTTTAACTACCTTGAAGTATAGGCAATAACTTTACCATTTTGCATTAAAACACAATCTAACCCAATTATTGATGCATCATAATATATGACGAACCTATCAGTCCCTTCTAGCAATGTCAATATTGGGGTTGAAGTTAATCGATCCCTTAAAGTTTAGAAACTCCTCTTACATTTATTTGTCCACACAAACTTATATATCTTTTGAGTCAACTTGGTAAGTGGAGACGAATATTGGAGAACTCTTGCACAAACCTTCTATAGTAACTGCTAGGCCTAAGAAACTTCTTATGTTAGTAGGAGTCAATGGCCTTGGCTAGTTTTTCACTACTTTAGTCTTCTTAGGATTAACCTTGATGCCTTTACTAGATACCACATGTCCAAGGAAGGAAAGCTCATCTAGCCAAAACTCACATTTGTCAACTTTGCATAAAGTTTTTGCTCCTTCAAGGTTTACAATACTACCCTCCAATGTTCCATATATTCTTGCTCATTTGAGGAGTAGATAAAGATTTCATAAATAAACACCATGATGAAAATGGTGAGGTAAGTCTTGAACACCCAATTCATAAGGTTCAGAAATATCGTTGGTGCCTTAATAAAGCCAAATGGCATAACCACAAACTCAAAGTTTCACCTAGTTTTAAGTTTGATCTTAGAAATGTCACTTTATCTCACCCTAAATTGATGATAACTGAATCTAATGTCAACCTCGGAGAAATGAATATCCCTTTGCAATTGATCAAACAAATCACCTATTCTCAAAAGGAGGTACTTATTCTTGATGGTGACCTAACTGAGTTGCCAGTAGTCAATGCACATATGGAGCGACCCATCCTTCTTCCCTACAAATAATATTAGAGCACCCTATGGAGACTAGCTAGGTATAATAAAACTCTTCTTCCACAAATCCCTTAATTGATCTTTTAACTCCTTCAACTCTGTGGAATCTATTCTATATGGAATAGGTTGAGTATTAAGTAAGAGGTCTATACCAAAGTTTATTTCCTTTTCGAAAGGAACATCTCTTAAATCATCTGAAAAGACGTCGAGAAACTCATTTATAATGGACACCAACTCAAGAGAAGGAACTTTGGAAGTTATATCTTTGAATCTTACTAAATGGTAGATGCATCCCTTGGAAATAATTTGTGGGACTTTAGGAAGGAAATGAACCAATCCCTATATGAAAAGTTACTACCCTCCCATTCAAGAATTGGCTCATTAGTTAGTTGGAATTTGACCCTATAGGTTCTACAATCAGTAGAAGCATAGGAAGCATGCAAATAATCCATCCTAAGAATTATATCAAAGTCTATCATGCATGATGGAAATGAGATAACTTTTATAAACTCTTCAGGCTATAATGGACTCTCTTATGGGGTTACTCACCTCGTAAGGCTTATGGAGGACTTAAGCACATGCATGAAACTTATTAGAAACCAATGAGGTTACAAAAGATAAATTTTTCTCCTGGATCTAAAAGTGCATATGCATCAAAATCAAAAACTTCTATTGTACTGGTGACTACATCCAAAGTTTCTTTGACCTCTTGGCTACCATGAAGAGCATAAAACTGGTTGGTCCTTTAGGTGCCTTGGGTTTGGACCTTTGGTCCTTAGGGCCTTGTGCTACTGCTCCTACAATCTTTGGCATGGTGGCCGAGCTTCCCACAAGTGAAGCAAGCATTTGACCCAACTGGACATTCTCCTTTATGGCATCATCCACACTTAAGGAAGCTTTGACTTTTGGGCTTAGGAGCAATCCCGTTGTTCTTTGTAGTCCAGGGAGTAGGAGTGTTGATGGATCCTTTACCACTTTGCTTTTGGCCACCTTGAAACTTGTGACCACTGCCCCTTTGGTGAGAGTAACTCCTACCATCAACTCGAGACCTCTTGGACTCTATTGTCCTTTCTCGGAGCTTCTCCTCTTTAATTTACTCTGCATATATCATGAAGCGAGAAATGTCCATCTCCTTGACCAATATGTTTGTCTTGTATTCCTTGGAGACCAACTCAAAGACACTGGAAATAAACTTGCTCATTCGAGCCCTCAGATCCTCGACCATAAAAGGAGCATACTTTGATAGCTTGGTGAATTTGAGGGCATACTCCCTCACACCTAAATTTGGTAAATATGATTAATACCTTAATCATATTCATAAATCATATAAAGCTTCACTTGAGAACTAGGTGGGCTAGGCTTTTTAAATGGAATAATCGTAAATAGTATAAGACATAAGAAAATTTCTCTAATTGACAACCATCACCTCTGAGTCGGTGATGATACAATGAAGGGGTGTAATTACCTATCTCTCTAGTACCTTACTAGGGTAAAGTATGCTCACAATCCATCAAGCCTCTTTAAGGACTTTAAGAGGTATGACCCCTACCAATCATCTTATGTCAGCAACATAGTTATTGAGTTCAAGTTGGACTTACTTTCACTCAATTCGTTACTCAGTACTTCTCTCAAGACTTAATGCTCATAAAATAATTCATCCAATCAATGAGTCTCATAATGACTCTTATTAATCAATCATAATGCCTTTCTGCATATCAACTATCTAATCAATTTTCAATCACATCTTTCAAGAGGGATTTAGACAATCTTAAGGGTACTATCAATTTAGACCCATCATTTGAGTTCAATTATGAAGACTCTCGAAACCATAAAGTTTTATCAACATCATCATCACTATTTTCACATCACAATCACAATTATACTATGAAGACTCTAGACTCAATCCCTAAGTTCATTCATGAAAATTTAAATAAAATAATATTTAAAAGTTATGAAATAACTTATATAAAAATATTTGTTCAATAAATCAAGTTCATGATGATCATCAAGTATATAAAATTACGTAGAATATATAGTTTACAAGAAAAATTTCAAATCAAAGAAATATGCATGGAGACGCAATACTTTGACAATCTTTCTATTACCAACTTTAAGAGACAATATAATTAGAGTTTATGTTGTAATTGGTGCAATCCAAGTATTCAAGAAGTTGACTCAAAAGAACTATAAATTATATAATAGCATGTGAGAATATTCAAGGATTTTAGAAAAAATTCCAAGACAATATTCATGGAGATTAAATCATTCACAATTCAATTATTCAATGTATGGGGCACATGGAAGAACAATTTCGTGTTTTAGTTTAACCTTACATACCTAGAAGAACAAAGGTTCTTGAAGAAACCCTTGGATTTTAAATCGTATAGCTTGAACTTGAGAAACCATTTTATGTAATTCTTGAAGTTTGAAGAAAAATCTTGATTCAAAATCCTAGGTTCTTGAAGAGAATC
This sequence comes from Solanum sejunctum, assembly GCA_025642045.1. Lineage (NCBI taxonomy): Eukaryota > Viridiplantae > Streptophyta > Magnoliopsida > Solanales > Solanaceae > Solanum > Solanum sejunctum. The sequence goes on from JAOTQJ010177408.1 coordinate 16,194, forward strand.
TTGAACTTGAAGCCTTTAGATTTTGTGAATACAAAGAAATGTGTTTCTTGAAGTTCTTGATCATAGGAGAAGAAAAATTAGGAATCTAGGGAGTCACAATATGTATAATGATGTTATTAGGTTATACGATGGACTTTAGAAATTTATTTAAGGATAAAAGATCAAAAATAACCTTTTGGGAAAGTCAAATAATCAACAAAATTGAAAAAAAGAAAAAAAAATTGTTGATGAGCTTTGGCGACCAAAACGACGTTTTAGGGTCCCATCACTGAACCATTATGAGGACCTTGGATCGCCCTCATTGACAAATTCTAAGCTTTTTTGGAGCAATTCGGCTATCTAAAATGGCAAATCGTTGAATTGTTCGGCGGATCGCCGAATTTTACATATTTAGCAAGATTCAGTAAAACGGTCATAACATTTTACTACGAACTCTGATAAAGGCAAAATTAGATGAGTTGAAAAACCAATTCAACTATCTACAATATGATATATTATGGGTCACTTAACTCATTATTTAATAAAAAATATGGTCATTTGAATTTGACCCTTCTATGAATACATACTGAAGCTTAGCCGATTGAAATGTTTTAAACTTTCTTGACCTTAGGTGTCCCGTATGACCTCAAACCACATCCAACACACTTCAAATACTTAGGAAAAAACCTTAAATATATATTTATAATTTTGGAGTTATTGGATCACCTAATTTCATATCGAAACTCAATTGGTAAGGAGGATTTCATCTCAACTTTGTATTAAAGAATTTTTGTGACCTCTATTCATCTCAAATATGTTATCCCATTGTAGAATAGGCTTTAATACCTATATTAAAGATTAGAATCACTTGGTATGAGCCCATACACATAAGACAAAAGTTTAGATCTTAGCTTAGCAATTTTCATGGTGTTACAATATCTCTCCCTTAGGTTCATTCATCCTTGAATGATACGTACTAGAGATGGAATCAATGCACGATAATCAAGGCTCAACTGACCAATCAATCAGTTAAACTCTCTAGATAATCAACTATTCGAACTCCAGGATGGATATATCATTTCATATCAAGAATAGAAACATTACTTTCAACTTCATCACTGAGGGGCACGAATGGAACATTAACCTTTGAACTAAAGAATGAACACATCAATTAGCAAATAAGGAACTCCCGCACTAGAAGCCATCTTACCAAGGATGAGAAAAGGTTTACAATCCCAAATGCTCCCATCAACTTTCCTCATGACTTCAAAAGATGATAACTTATCCAATATAGGGAAAAGACAAATTTGTATCAAGATCTAGGGTTGATGACTTCCAAGCTTGGTGACTCTCCTCGACCATGCTCTCCTCCCCGTATACCATACTTTATTAATTTAAGCCTATAGATCTCATCAAAGCCTAAGTTTGTTGCATACTCTCATCAAGTTCAAGTGAATCCAAAGTCACAATGTGTTACCCATAAGATGCTCATGCTCATGAAAATCTAACCCACTTGGTTTTTGTTCTACACCTTTGTAGGGACTTTTCACTTAAAGGTTGTTACTCCTTATTACCACTTCAATACACCTACTCGAAACTCTCCTCCAGAGGTCACAGATAGCCTACTACAATCACTTACATTAGAACAATCAAACTGTCTATCATTCTAACCACTTTATGGCCTTTTAAGGTCAACATCACTTAAGAATCTTCAAGCCTACCATAGAACATCTATGCCCATGATTTCTTTAATCAAGAGATACTCATATGCTCTCTTACCTATCAATTGCACACAGCGAGATTTCATCTTGCTCCTCCTTTATATGTAAAACCTTAAATAAAATCTGTATAACATTACTATCAGAATCAAGAACACTCACTCTCTTCCACCATCCATTACTCATCTACTATTACCAACATTTCTATTAGGAATGGAAAGGCGAATCATTGAAAGGGCTCAAAATAAAAGATCATTAGCATAATTCAACCAAGAAATCTAATTTGAGAATATTCATAATGCAATATGATCTCCCTCGTCTTTCGAGACTCATTTTGAGTTCATAGAACTGTACATAGTGTGATACTCAAGTCATATCTCATTCAACATAGGGCTAGAAACTTTTACATCTGTGAGATAAAATCATAATCGCTAAATAAAGTTACCACTTCTCATCCTAAAACTTGACATGACAGGAATCAACATGAGGCATATGGGCCTAGGACATGGGCATGGAACTTATACACAAAATATGAATAAAGTATCACCTTGGCTGAAGTATAAGGAACGTATGAGATGGAAAAGCATTGATATCTCATCTAACCAACTCATCACTATCAAAAGCTCAAGACCCAGTTAATTATATTACCTCATCATCTCCCCTTTAGCTCAAAGGTCTTCTCTCTAAGTATGCAAATTAATTCACTTTAGCAAGCTATAATTACAGCTCTCCACATGATCGAGGCATTACAATCCACAAGATCATCTTAAACTCTTCTATTATACTATAGTCAAATATATAAAATCATTACTGAGACATTCTTTTGAGATACTATTCTTATCTTATTCTATCTATATGGGAATCTTTCTACACTTGCTACTCTCATTGGCTTACATAGCCTACTCTACATCAACAATTCAATTATACTATCTAGGTTTCCATTGCAAGTTATAACTTACAGCTTCACATCACTTTACACTACCTTAGAACACATCTTAAGTCTCCTCTTATCTAATGATTTATCCTCAATTCTCTATTTTCATCTAAGGGGTTCCTAAACCATACTCGTAGCATCACATTTCTTGAAAGTCAACATCATAATGTCAAACATACACTATAGCAAGACTCTCATAGTAAATCTCCAACCAAGACTGTCACTGTCATAGCGCTATCTCCTTTTCCACACCTCTCCGAACTTGAATCTCTTGTTCCTCCTCCTGGGTATGACTCTGAAAAATCCAGAGAGTTTTTGATTTACTTGCAAAGACAAAAACTCTATCAATTGTTGATGGGGCTGAATGATACCTATCAACAAGCAAGAAGCCAGATACTCTTAATTACACAACTTCCCTCTGAAAGTCAGGCTTATGCTATGATTCTAAATGATGTAAAGTCAGGAGGTAATTACCAGTACTTCTACTAGATTACTAGGTGCAGTACCTACATCTCGTTATACATTTGCATCTCCATAATGTGAGGCTTCCGCACTGTATTCAAAGGCAGGAACACATTCTCAAAAGTTTAAAAACACTATAGCTTGCAATGTGATTCTTGTAACCTAAAAGGTCATTTAAAAGACAATTGCGACAAGTTAGTTGCTCATCCACCAACTATAATAAGAAAAGGTTTAATTCTAGTGGTGGTCAAGGTAGAACTTACTATGTTCAAACTGAGCAGTCATCTATGCAGGATATTGCAGTCAGTCAGGGACAAGATAATCAAGTTGTAGCTAATGTCACTAAACTTTATCAAAGACAGGAATATGATCCAAGAAGTCAAATAACTGGAGGAATGCAAGTGCAGCCTGGAGCATATGTATTCTCTAGTGAACAATATGATTAAATAATACAAATGCTGAACAAAAGCGATTACTCTTCAGCAAGTGCAAATATAGAAACTACTCTAGACACTGCAGGTAAAAGTAATGAAACAGGTAAAAATAGTACTTGTCTAGTTGCTTGTAACAACAAGGATTGGATTATAGACCGCGGAGCAATAAATCACATAAAGTTGATATGCTAGATAAGGAGGCTGTTACTGCTAGTGTTCAACCTAAGAAGGTTTATCTTCCTAATGGAGATGTGTCACTAGCTACACACACACACCAAAGTTCTATCTCAAACAGCAGCACACTTAAAGATGTTTTTCTATTGCCACAATTTAAATATAATCTTATGTATGTTTCTAAAAGAACTACATTGTGGTGTTCTCTTTTATCCTAACTTTTGCATTTTTCAGGATCTCTCAAGTGGGAAGGTGAAGGAGATTGGTAGATTGGAGGATGGACTTTATCTACTCAATCAAAATTTTGATCAAACTGCTCATGACACCAAGTTAACTACTAATAACACTCAGTCTTCCTATAATAAAATAGACATAAATTTGTGGCATAAGAGATTTGGGCATATGTATCAACTGTCATGCTCAATAAGATTTTACCTACCTAGATAGAAACTATAACTAGAGTTCTGATTAAATGCTTCGTATGTCCTAGAGCAAAATAAATTAGGTTTCCTTTTCGTGAAAGTACCATAAGGAGTAGTAGCTCTTTTGATATGGTTGATATGGACATCGGGGGCCCATATAAGACTCCAACTGTTGATGGAAACAAGTATTTTTTGACTATTGTTGATGACTACACAAGAATGTCTTGGATGTTTCTACTTAAATTGAAGTTTGATATTGTATAACTATACAATAATTTCTTATGTTAAAACTCAATTCAACAAAACTGTTAAAAGTATGCAGAACAGACAATGGTACTAAGTTCATAAATGAAGTGTACACTAATCTATTTAAAAGTCTTGGCATTATTCATCAAAGAACTTGTGCATATTCCTCTCAGCAAAATGGTGTAGCTGAGAGAAAACATAGGCACATTTTGGAAGTCACAAGAGCTCTTATACTTCAGGCAAATGTACCAATAAGATCAAGGTCATTGTGTTCTTACTGTTGTTTATCTTATAAATAGACTTCTCTCTTCTGTCATTGGAATATCTCCTCCAAGGAGATCAGATAGAAGGAAACAACCACCTATATGGATGAGAGCTTTCAGATCTCTAACACAACATCAACAACACTTCTCACCCTATTTTTAATTACTTGTCATATGATACACTATCTCCCAAATATCAAGCTTACTTATCTGTTGTCTCTATTTATATAGAACCAAGAACATATTCAGAAGCCATCAAGTATCCTCAGTGGATGGAGGCAATGAAGTCAGAGATATCTGCCCTACAAAGCAATCATACATGAGACATAGTTTACCAGAAGAAAAGAAGCCAATAGGCTGCAAGTGGATATACAAAATTAAGTGTAAAGCAATGGAGAGATAGAAAGGTTCAAAGCCAGGTTAGTTGCCAAAGGATATAGTCAACAAGAAGGTATTGACTATCAAGAGACCTTCTCTCCTGTAGTAAAAATGGTTACTGTCAGGACAGTGCTAACATTTGTAGAATCTAAGCAATTGCACATTCATCAAATGGATGTCTACAATGCTTTCTTACAAGGTGACCTTTATGATGAGATATGCATGGAACTTCCTCAAGGATTTTTGAGTCTGGAGAGCATAAGAATAAATCAGTATTCAGACTCATTAAATCCTTGTATGAATTGGAGCAAGCTCCACGACAATGGAATGCCAACTTAATAGAGGCACTATTAAAACTCAAGTTCTAACTAAGCTAGTATGATTATTCAATCTTCATACAAAAGTCTGAACATGGATGTGTACTAATATTGATCTATGTGGATGACATGTTGGTAACTGGAGATAGTTTGAAGCTAGTTGAAGAGACAAAACAAAAATTACAACAGATTTTCAAAATGAAGGACTTGGGAGACATTAAATACTTCCTTGGAATAGAATTTGCTACATCTAGCCAAGGAATAGTGATGCACCAGAGGAAATACTCACTAAAGTTGATAGTTGAGTTGGTACTTACAGGTTCCAAACCATTTGCCACTCCTATGCATACAAACATCAAGTTGACAACAAGGGAATATGACGAATATACAACTGATAGCAAGGGAGAAGATCCATTATTATCTTACACGGGCTCGTATCAAAGATTAATAGGCAAACTGTTATACTTAACAGTGACAAGACCTGATATTGCTTATAGTGTTCAGAGTCCAAGCTAGTATCTTCAATAGCCAAAGAAATCACTCATGGAAGCAGCATTGTGAAATGTCAAGTACATCAAGCAATCCTATTCAAAATGTGATTGTCTTTTGTGATACTGCCCTCCCACTAGGAGAGGTCTGTTACAGGCTTCTTAATCAAACAAGGGGATTCCCTAAAATCCTAGAAATCTAAGAAGCAAACAACTATCTCTAGAAGTTCTGCTGTAGCAGAATACAGAAGTTTAGCTTCTACAGTGGCTGAACTTATTTGGCTACTAGGATTACTGACAGAATTAGAAGTTAAAATTACATTACCAGTAGATATATTCAGTGATAGCAAGGCAGCCCTACAAATCGCTGCAAATCTCGCGTTTCATGAAAGAACAAAAGACATTGAAATCGACTGTCATTTTATAGGGAAAAATCCAATAAGGCAAGGTCAAAGCTCAATACATTCCTATTAAGGAGCAACCTGCAGATCTACTTACGAAAGGATCAACCAAAACTCAACATCAATATCTCAGTTCCAAGTTAGGTGTTCTCAACATATATAGAGTACCTAACTTGAGGGAGTGTTGAAGAAAAGTCATGTGACTAGATTGTTGGCCAGCACGGACTATCGGATCAGCCCCTTCCTTTCTCTTGGAACCAAAGCGGGAACTGGGAAGGTTGTCAGACAACTCTCCGAACTCTGACTTTTCTATCTCGTGTGCAAGATATAGTGTATGACCTGCTTTATACAGATGACGATAAGACTTTCCAATCAGTAGCTGTTATCTATGCAAAGTGGTTACGTCTGCAAGAAGGTTTTTAATCAGCTTATTAGGGGTTAGGCTGCGTACATCTGGCCCCTCCTCACCTCGCAATGAGCGGGAGCCTTTTGAGGCACTGGGGTATGTTGATGATGATGATGATATATATATATATTCCTAACTGTACATTAGATCAAGAAGTTTTGATACAATATATGAGGATACATCTCACTTTTCTGATTTTCTCTGTATTTCTTTCTCTTCTCCTTCTTCAGCCTTATCTTCAAACAGTTCATTAATGATGAACTGAGTAAGTTCAATAACGAGTCTGTTACTACTGGTAAACCGGTAATTACGTAACACCTTAACTAAAGTTAGTCCATTTGAACACTTGAACCCCATCAAAATTGTATGTTGGTGTCAACGCCTATGTGTTAGGCCCTGAAGAAAATTGTTCCTGTTCCTATTATGTGTTGAGTACTTTAAATTTCAAGCATGCTAGGACACATTGTTTCTTTTGACGTTTCTGAAGTCCTACTGTTTTCTTTTGCGGGCTTAATCTGTCTAAGTTTGTCACTCGTAATTGCTTTACCATGTTTTAGTTCCTTTTTCTCAAAATTTTAATGACATTAGGCCTTTATATCTTTATAATATATGTATTTAATAATAGTTTTGTTAAGGTGGTGAATGCTAGCATTGTTAGGAATGGCTTGGTCTCATGGTTCTCTAACATCAAAACCCCCACTTTTTAAACCAAATTATTGGTGATATCCCATGGTCTTCTTTTTTTTTTTCAATTATACTTTTATTTAAATATAAATAATTCTAATTTATGTTTTATTCTTTATTAAACTATACCCTAATATATATATATATTATTTTTGTATTACTTATTTTCCTCCGCATCAACTTTTGAAACTTATTTTCCATCTTTCTTCTTTTCATTCACGTTTTAGTCTATTTTGTAAGATTCGGTTTTTTAAAACTTTTTACTTTTTTATTTTCTTGTATTGTTTGAATAGATTGGAGATATATTAGCTTGTATGTTTTCCTACTTAATTCTATATATTTATTTAAAAAAACTATTTAAAAAAATATTGATAAATTTAGTATTTATAATAATTAAGGACATTTT
>JAOTQJ010177419.1:0-23904 GCA_025642045.1 Solanum sejunctum
AGTATGTTACACAAATAATGAAATGCATATGATATGAAACAACTCGTGAACTTTATTTAGCAACAAGAACCCATGTAACTTGGTATCCACATATGTATGCAGATTTGAAGATGAATATGTATGGGAGCATATAAACATGTGAAAGAGTGGAGACATGGTTAATAGTTGTGTCGGAGTTGGTAAATGCCTTTATGTGCCAAGGAAGAATCTAAATTTCATGCCAAGTAATACAAAATCAAGTAGCCTTACATACCTCATTATACGACCTCGTTAGTACCTCTAAGTAACCTTTTTTTCTCTCAAGTAGTGATCTACTTTAGTGTGGGTAATAAAACAAGCATTAGTAACTACAAAACATGTTTTGGTAGTCCAATCTAATTTAAAAATAAACTTCGGGTAGCAACCCGTAAGTATTGACCCAACGACGTCATTTCATCCGTTCCACCCCACGCATATGTGTCTACTACCCATTATATGTACATGTTGTAGACAACCTAGTTTAGGTACGTAACATAATAGAATTAGTCCACAATTCACAGCACACACCAATTCTCCACTACATGCAATTAGGTAGCACAACATTATGCCATTTCCTTATATCTTGACGTCAACAAGTCAAAACTATTTGGACTTTAACCAAACAATCCTCAACATAACTATACATAAAAGCATCCTTAAAATAGTCCCAGAACATCACCAAAGTAGTCATGAAGGATGTGAGGTAATAGCTTTCCATCCATCAGCCCACATGTTCCGATCAAAATCATACTTAAGATAGCATAATAACTCATTTTTAAGTGAAACAAAATCAAGGCAGCAATCATAGATTAATATCTATAACTTAAACCATGTTAAGAACATGAACTTCCATTCATAATTTATCCCACAAACTATAATGAAATTACTAAAAAAAAGGCAAATGTGCAACAACTTTCTAAACACATGCTGTCCGACCTTTGTTAACAAGCATAACTAGTATATTTTTCTTGTTTTTCATGGGAAAAGTATACAAAATACATGGATATTTCAACTTAAATTAGCCTTCAATATTGACATTGCCTTCAAGAACCCTGGAGGGTTTTATTTGTTGTGTTACAAAGTGAAGTAAAGAGTAAAAGAAAGTCTTTAGGAAAGTGCTTGAATCTCGTGTTAGAGGGCAATATATGCATCTAACGCTTAAGAGGATTGAGTGTATACAAGTTTTGTGTCAAATTAATGAGATCATAGCCCTAAATAAAGTGAGAGTATTGAGGTGCTTGCAGGACTTAGGAAGCTAGCAGTTGAGTCACCTATTTGCTTATCTTAAACTTGCTAGCTAGACGGAGACGAGGCCCGACGTCGAATTTGTCCAAGTCCAATTATGGATAAAGTTTGTGTTAAGGGTGTAAGTATAGCCTATATTTTAGCATTATAAATGGACTATATTTTTAGACCAAGAATAATAGAGAAAATGGCCCAAGCCCATTATAATTTATTTGATAATTAGGCCCTTGCAATTGGTCAAACAAGTCATCAATTCTTTGAAGAGAACATTTATTCTTTATAGTGACCCTATTGAGTTGCCGGTAGTCAATGCACATTCTAAGTGACCCATCCTTCTTTTTCACAAACAACACCAGGGCACCCCAAGGTGATTGACTAGGTCTAATAGATCCCTTCTCCAACAAATCTTTTAATTGCTCCTTTAACTCTTTCAACTCTACCGACGCCAAAAAGGTCATTTGGGAAGACATCAGGAAACTCATTTACAATATGAACCGACTTTATAGAAGGGACTTTGGACTCCACATCTTTAACCCTCACAAGATGGAAAAAACACCCCTTAGAGATCAACTTACAGGCTTTAATGCATGAAATAAATCTACCCTTGACCACCACATCTTGACTTTCCCATTCAAGGGGTTCATTTGAGAAGTGAAACTTGACCCTATGGGTTGTATAATCAACAGAATCATAGTAGGCATGTAACCAATCCATCCCAAGAATTACATCAAAATCTACCTTGTCTAATTCAACAAGATCGCAAGGCATCAACTTATGCAAAATGCTAATAGGACAACTTATATAAACTATCCTACCAATAATAGAGGCACCAATAGGAGTAGACACTTCATATGGCTCATGCAACAACTCAGGCTCAACATGCAACTTTTTAGCAACAAAAGGGGCAATAAAGGAAAGAGTGGTACCCAGATCAATTAAAGCATATACATCAAAGTCAATGATTTTGAACACGCCTATAACAACATTAGGAACTTCACAAATACCTTGCCTCAAATGAATAGCATAAAACTGATTGTGCCTTGAGGCACTACCTTGAGGACCACCTCTACCTAATGGAACTATATTTGCACCCTGGACCTTGCCACGATTTCTTGGACAATCTATCATCATGTGACCAAGCTACTCACTACCAAAGTATGCATTAGAAACCTTCAAATATGGGTTGTTATGACTCTTACCATATTTAGGATACATACTACTAGGAGCCACCCCACCAACACCTTGAGGCACTGGGAGGTCATTGGCTAACATACATTAGTGTCTCTCAAACATAGGCCCCCATGGCCATTACCATATTTTAGACACATACCATTAGGGACCATACCTCTAAAACCTTGGGCCCTTGGAAACTCATTGGAAAACCCCTTATTAGAAGCGTGAGAAGACCCTTTTCCTTGTTAGAATTGGCCACCCTTTTGACTTTGAAACCTACCTTCAAAGTCGGCCCTATTAGCCTCATTACCCCATATCTTTCTCAACATTTCCTCCTCCATTTGCTTGGCCTAGATTATTAACCGGGGCAAGTCCATGTCACTAATCAACATGGCAGACTGACATACCTCACTCACTATGTTAGAAATACCCATCACAAATTTATTCATTCTAAACCTTGGATCGGCCACCAAGTGGGAAACATATTTTATAAGTTGATTAAACTTGAGGGCATACTCCCTCACACTCAAAGACCCTTGTCGCAAATTTATAAATTCCACCAATTTGTCTTTCCTAAGCTCAAGAGGGAAGAACCAATTAGGAAATGCCACCTTGAACTCCTACCATAGCGCCACATTGCTGATTCCCTTCTTCTCCTTCCATTTGTCAAATTATATCCGTGCCAACCCCTTGAGTTGGTAAGCTGCCAACTCCGTCTTTTGCTCCAATCTATCACCCATGATAGACAAAACCTTGTAGACCTCATAAATCAACTCTTAAGGGTCCTCATCCATCTTTGACCCATAGAATTTCAGGGTATTTATCCCCATGAAATCCCTCAGCCGAGATGCTGATGTAGAAGCATGGGGGACTTGGGCCCCTTGATTGGCTTGATTAGCTATAACTTGTGCAAGTAAAGTGAGAGCATCTCGGAGCTCACCATGAGCCGGTTGATCCTTCAGAGTGCAGGCTCTTTTTCCTCTTGTGTTAGGCATGATCTAACATAGCTAAAAACAATTATTAGGGGGCAGGGAAAATCCTTATTTAACTCTATAACACGACTTAGAACATGAATAAGTGAAACATTTCCTATAACTCCTCATAGCCTCTTACTCATAGTTGTGGTGCATAACATAACCATGAATATGTCCTTAATTGATACGTTGTGTTGGACTTCGAGGATGTAACAACCTAGTGCTCTAATTTTAAGTTTGTCACGACCCAAGCCTAGGTCCTAGACGTGACACGGTGCATAGAGAACCCAAAGGAACCCCAAGCAAGCCTTTTAACATATCATTATACATCCTTAGTCATAGAAGCAATAAAATACAACAAAGATAGTGAATAAGGATCAACGGGGCTAAGGAACAACTTTCATATCATAAACATCAAGAGTCAAGAGAGAGTCAAAGATCATAGCATAATACAAAACATGTCCAACAATATCTCCATAACTTAGATACTTAGAGGGGGCCACGATAACCTATCAGGATCACCCTCATAGTTAACATATACATGAAAAACAAAATAGTCTTAGAACATAGTGCGAGATCATTAACATCATTCCCAAAATGGAGGACTCACCAAAGAGCTTGAGAGATGTCGTACTAGCCATGTGGAGGATGATGATCAAGTGGGGCACCGATTCTTGCATGGTAACATCATGTAGGCATAGATTATGTTTTAGTACATTTGAATATACTAAGTATGTAGGATGAATTGCAACAAGAGAGAAACATCATAACCAAAATGCATAATAGTAGGCAACAGGTAACATATTAGCAATATAGCATGTATGATCAATGCTCAAGTAAAACATACTTACATAGAATAGACTACAAGTTATAAGAAGAGACCAAGATATAAAACCCATAGGTTACTAAGGTACAAATCCTTTTGGTTGGTTTGTAGATCATCTCACCCTACCACCCTAGGTAATCGAGGTACTAACCCACCGACATGATTATCAAGGTGTAAACTTCTTGATTGATTTGTATCATCTCACCCTGCCACCCTTGGTGATTGAGGTACTAACCCCTCATCCTAGTTATCAAGGCACTAGCATCTTGATTGACTATCAAGGTACAAACCCCTCAACATCGTTACCAAGGCTCTTATCCCCCTGAGTTAGGAATGGTCACATTCAAATACTATATAGGAGAATATCATAGACATATATTCCTTTCATCATCATAAAGTCATTCAATTCATAAGACATGTGTTGGACCTTCAAGTCCTCAAGCTAGCATAATCGGACATTTTATCAAACAATTGGCGGGTGTGTAGTGCTAGTGTAAAATCATGCAATTGAAGAGTGTAATCATGCTAGCGAATTAAATGTAAAACAATTAATAGCTACTTGGTAACACCCTCATGCAATATACATCAAAACATTTCATCAAATCTCACAATAGACCTTAGATTTATAGCTCAAAACATGCTAAAACAACCATAATTTCATGAAACCCCAATGAAGTATGTAGTGAAATTCATAATAAGTAAGACCCATGAATAAATCAACTTTAAATCATGTAATTTTAGGTCACAGGAATCTTAGCTATCATAGGTAAAAGGAACCCATGAAAGAAACCCACATACCTTTGCTTTGGAGATGGAGACTTGAAGCTTGAATGATAACCTTAGAATCCGGATGAGTTTTGAGACTTGTAATTTGGAGATGAAATATTGTCTAAGTGTATGGGAGTGTATTTGGAAATATATTGAATGATATGAGGATTAAATAAGGCAAAGTATAGGTATTTTCATACATGGGAACACTTAGGCTTATGACCGAAAAGTCTTGGATTGGACAAGAAAAATAGTGCATAAAATACACTGTAGCGGCACGGCGTGCCAAGGGTGCAAATCGTCTCTGAAAATCACATTTTTGCAATTTTCAAAATTTTCTACGGTTTCTCTTAAATAGAGGTTAGAAAAATTCCCCACTTAATTTTACCCCCAAACAAGAATATGAAGTTGGATTTTCGATATCGCACATAGATTTTGAGATATATGGAAATTACGACTCTGGACACTTCCAAGGTACATTTTTAGGCACTTTTTGTGGTCATTTCATACATGAATTTAGTATTCCATGGAATTGTTGACCTAGCAACGAGATGGGATTGATTGATAGCTATTGTCCAAAAACTTTGTGCCACCATAGGTTTGTAATATTGATCCCCTAAATAGGCTTGACTTACCAAAAAGGTCATGTTGTAAGGTAAGAATAATTTGTCCACCAACCGAAAAGGGCATGCCATAAGGACAGGATATTTCTTTAGACCCATTGGTAAGGTCATGTTATAAGATAAGTATATTTTATGACACCTATAAAAAAGGCTATGCCATAAGATAAGGACATTTGGTAACACTCTTCAAAAATGTTATATCATAAGGTGAGAGGATAGTTTACCATGACAAATTAACCACTCATCTTTCTATATGGAGTGAATATCAAGATTCCAAATACTAACTTGCTTAGTCTTATATGTCAATTATGGTTCCTTCCCAAATGTATAAGATACATCATGCGATTTGGCTCTTCTCCATGCATGTTTTGAGTAAGACATTGATCATTTATGTCAAATTGAGCATATATCCTTGAAATATGATTATGCATCTTTTCTAATTACTAATTATGTTCTCTTATTACATTGCACCCTTATACTTAGTACATTCCAAGTACTAATGCATACTTTTTGCCTTTATGATCTAACCATGTCGGGACTAGAGCACCTACTCATCCTCTTCCACGTGGCTAAATATCTTATTTAAAGATATCTATTGTCGAGTCATCCATTTTGAGGACAACAACCATTTCTTTTCAAGCTATGTGAAAGACTTGTTAACTATTAAATATTCACCTTTACAGGTGAGCTCGCAAGATGTCTTGACACCCGTTCCACTCATGTTAGAGGTGTTGATGGATAAATACATGTGATGAGCTTTATTCCTATTATGCTTTTGTAATTATGGATAACTTCCTTTAGTTCATATCCCTTTTTGTGTTGTTGAATGTGATGACATGTGACGGAAGTCGTTAGCCTATATCATCCCTATAACATGAGTCATACTTACCCTCTCCTTAGTCTTACCTATTATGTGATCACGCAAATCCCTTTGCCCTATATATCCCCATATCTTGAGTCCGAAGTTCCTCTTCCCTTAAAGTTATTTGGTTGGTGTTTATTTATGCTTCAGTAACAAAGGATGTGCATTTTCATGCTTAGAGACTTGTTTGGGAGTCCTTGGAGTCCCCCATTTTCCATGTCAAGTTAATCCCTGGGCTTGCATCGTGATAGATAACTAAATAGAGAAGTGATTCATTATTTGTGAAGATCGATAAATATGAAAATTAATAGGATCAAATATATAGCTTTACTTCTTTTAGAAGGAAAATATTTTTGTCCATATTTGAACATTTAGTCATCATTAAATTATCATAAGTAGAAATATATTTTATATATTAGATTTTGATAGTCTTCTTTTGTTCAAACACAATTACTTGATCACCTTACCATGAGGGTATATTATATAATACACTATATAGTGTATATTATCATTGACCAAATAAATGTGCTCATACTAAAAATAACTTACGAGAATCTCAAACCAGTTGTGTTCTGTAAATAGTACATCTTTATTGATCAATTGTCTAAATAAGGAGAATTATAATGACTCTGACCTAATCATGATAGTGCTTGTTAAATCACAACTATAGGCAAGCCAATCATCCAACCCACAGGACACCTATTCTAGCTTTCTAATCAAGCCAAAATGATAAAACAACAATATAATAACCAAATCCTAAACAAAGAAGTCTACTGCGTGCTCTCGAATCCCCTAATGCAGCGACCACATCCCGCACTTGGACCTACACCATGGGAAGATGAAGAAGTAGGGTGAGTACCAAAAAAGGAACCCTGTAGGCATCATTAGCAAACCGAGTGAAATAATATACATATAAAAAGCTCAAAAATGGAGAACTGTAGAAAGTCCAACAACTTAAAAATCATAGGATAAGCATATCTGGATGATTCTAACTGAAACAACCCAAGTGATGAGCAAAAGTAATAGGAACAAACCTATGTAGTGAACAATAGTAATCGAAACCAACACAAGTGCTGAACAACAGTAAGAAGAACCATTATAAGTAATGACTATCAATACTGACTAACGAAAACTGTGTACAACCATACCATAAGTACCTCCAACTGAGGCATTATGTTGACGCAAATGTAAGGCCCTAGTAATTATGCCAGTATGCCACCCAGGCTCCCATAAGATTGGGAGCTACAGCTATCCATAATGTAACCCATAGATTATCACTGACCCCCTATAGAACTATCATAGCACCCAACTCTCTATATCTTAACATGAAGGTCAATTGTACGTGGATGTGAGTCCCTAGTGTCTAAGCTCGAATGCCACCTGAGCCTTCACAAGCCCAGAGGGCATACCCATGCACAATTAGGGTGTGGATAGGTGAGTGGATCCATGGTTAATCAATCAAGGGCCTTACCTCAACAATCATATCTCAACTGGGTTGTCTACCCTATTCTAAACTAAACATCCATAATGGTGGGATGTATCTCCCATAAGACGAAAGAATCCCCCTCATATAAACAAATGTGTATCATCTTAAAATGTTAATCATGGGGCCTCACTCAAAATTAAATCAAGGAGATCCATGACCGATAATCAAACTAGTTTGAGACTCAAAACAATCAATGTGTCATGTCTCTCTCTGAACAAATAGAATTGTCTCAAACTCAGCGTGTAACCTATGAGGGCCATCAAATCTCAGCCAGTACTCAACGCTCAGAATATGTATCCACCACCATGCATTATAATCGTGGCCTCTAGGTCTTAACTAACTGGGGAGCATAACCTAGGACTCGGTATCTACAAAAATAACTACTAGAGCTCAAGAAATGATGAGGAGAACTATTTGGGACAAGATCTCAAACAGTCACTCACTCAACTAGTATATTCGAATCTGGATCTCTAAAGTCATGTTGTGCCCAGATGAATATAGGCAATGATAATCATATCATGCCTGGAGTGAACGTAGGCGATTACCCAAAAACCTAAGTATCCGACAATCCCAATCTAACCCACACCGTATTAACTACAACCTCTCTCAGGTACAACAGATATCCCAGCATCAGAGGGAGAGAACTAGTGCAGAATAAGTATCAGCAATAAATTAGAGAGTATATATATATATATCACATATCACTGCATGGCCAACAAGCCAAGTATAACGTAACCTCAAAATCATAAGTGCCCAAGGAAAAAATGGACAATCACAGTACATCTTAAATATGCAGGACAACCAAACCCCATCGAGTCACATCTATAGTAGAATAAGAATACAGTATGACATATAATCAATACATAGTCTCCTAACATATGTACAAAGTCAAGTCAGCAGATAAGCCCGTTCCAGGACACTAGCTTATATTCGTCCTTTAGTAGGCCCCTTTATCTATACAAAACAACTCAGAGGGTGGTGGCGCTATAACCTAAGCTAAGGCCAAAGAGGCTAGATATTCAGAAGGATGCTACCTACCCAGAGTCACATTGCAGCCTAGCTTCTATTAAGGATTTTATCCAAGGCATCCATATGCTGGCCCACGATTAATGTGCCCTTCTTTAAACAGGGTGCTAGTTCCCAGGACTAACCCATATAGCTAGTGTTGCATAACAATAACCTTGGCAAGCTCTTAGGATATAGCCTAAACCATAATACAAAGGTCACACTCTCATCTCTAACTCCCCAATGGCTCAATAGCAACACTTCTCATATCACAGAACGCAAGGCTCCCTTAAGAGTTCTAGTTGTTTCCTCAAAATGGTGTGTTTCTCCAGCCACTAATCAATAACACTAGTACATAACAAACAACAACAATGCACAGGAAAACACAAGTCATCTGGTATAATATAATAAGGTTTAAATAGGCAATATATAATAATCCAGGCAACCACAAGTAATCAGAACAAATATAGATACTAGAATCAGCAGACAATGTAACATGTAATCACTTGTCATTCTGAAAAGCGAGTACCTTACAAAAATCGCAGGCCACACACACACACACATATGTGTAAGATTCCATCTTAGTGTACATACTTTTCACATGTTCTCGGCCAAAAACTAGCCCCTTATAGGCCCTCTCATAGTCAAATCATGCCAAAACTCAGCTAATCTAATAGCTACGACTAACACAACCCTCAATACAACAACTGTATTACCATATCACCATATATAACACATGCATATACATAATCAACTGTATACAACATATATTTGACAAATCAAACCATTCACAGTATCACTCTATATATTTCAACTTAAACGTGCAACCATTTCAACTCAATCCAAGGTTTAGATAAAGCCTAGCCTACCTAGCATTTGATGTCTCATTCTTTGAGTCAATCCAGCAAAGTCTTCTCTTTGAATTGTTTCCTAATGCTACCTAACTATTAAAATAAAATGAATAATATTCACACGGTCAATTAAGTTGTATTAAGAAACGGGTGAAATTAGGCCCAAAAGTGCCTAAAATGGGAAAAAATATTACCTATACCGGAATAACAAAAATAAATTAAAAAAAATGTTCCCCACAATGACTTCAGTCTACGACCACGAATTCACCCCAAAATGGACCCTAGGAGACCAATAAAAGGCCCCAAATGAGGTGAAAAACTTTACTAGAAAAACATTCTTTTGTAAACTTTCTTTGTCAAAATTCTCAAAACCTAGACATATTTAGCCAACACCAACATACCATAGTGCCCCCCTTGGAACATAGAACAATTTAGGCTAAAATTTCATTCAATTTCGTTAAGATTCGAGTACTAAATCAACACATACAGTTTTTACAAGTTTCAAGAAAGAACTCAACTAAAATAGTGAATCTATCTCAAATTATGTGCCAAATTCTGAATTTGACTTCACAAAAACGTTCCTGTTGGAATTCTGAGTCATGTGGACCTATGAATCTCCAAAAAGGAACTTATAAATTGATTTTTATAGTTGGAAGAAACTACAGAATGGTGTTGGTTGCAAAGGGATGATACACATTTATAGACCACACATCTCTTCTCCACCAATGTGGATCATGCTCTCTGAACATAGAGGCGTGGGCCACTGCCCTTCACAGCGAACATAGGTGCCTCTCCACAAACACGGAGTCTTGCCCAGGCTAGCCTCTGCGAACACGTCATTGGCCTCGGCGAATGCAGAGTGCATTGCCTGTTGGTGATTCAATAGTTCAAGTACAAACTTCTCATGGAATCCAATTTCTGTTTTCCACAAATGAGTAGTGTAACCACATAGATTTTAACATTTTAAATGTAATAGTTTAGTCAAATTTCCTAATGGAGCCTTCTAGCTAAAAATGAGTACCCCACTAATGTTTGGCTAAAATTACCTCAAAGAATTGAGGAGGTCAAAATGCCACTGGATGACCCCGACTACTGGCGAAGGGTCATTTGAGAATATTCTTAACATTCCAGATCTATGTATGCCTTCATTTTTCCATTCTGAGCGTATTTGGCTGTGTTTTACAGAAATCCACTTTTTAGCTTCAAGTTGAACCCAATTGCAACTTTTAACTCAAAGTTGAATTGGAACATTTTGGACACTGACTTATCACTGTCCTAGTATAAATTGGCCATTATAGAACAAATGGAGCTATCAGAATTTCATTTCGAGGATGTTTACTTGGGTTTTGACTGAAATCTTACTTTAGCAGTTTCAACGTCTCGCCAACTTGCAGACTTACACATCTCACAACCAAAGCACTCAATATCTATCTGGATAGTACAAATAGGCCATAATAGGTCTGTGGTTACTATACAAAAGCTCATATTAATAGAGTAGCTACAGGAATAAAGAAATGAACTGGAAGGTCATTACAAGAATTCAATAATTTTTATTCTAAAATAGGTAAAATAACATAGTTGATCCTTTTATTTTCATTCCCTTCTATCTTCAAAAATACATTCTCTTTTGGTAATTTTGATTTATACAACTAGTAATATTAATTTATTAAACCAGCATAACTTCTCAGATGTATCATTCTTGTATAGATTTATCAATAACTTCTTTTCTTTTAATTGTACACAGTCCATCCAAATGCCAGAATAAACACATATTTTTAGGATAAGAATATTTATCTGGTAACACGTTAAGAAGGATTGGACATAAAATATATTTATATAACATTCATCATGTGTTGTGTTAGTATGTCCAGTGAAATACAAAATAAAATCATCAAAAGTTATTGTAAACGACCTAGAATTTGAGGTCATCCTGACAAACGTCCAAAAATACCCAACCCGATGTGTAAGTTGAAAAGAAAACAAATACGAGACTCTCAAGATGTAAGCCAATCCTCAAATGAAAGAAAAGAAATAAAATATAATATAATTCCCTAAAACCTACTGTCATGAGTGTAAAGAGCATCAAATGCTATATCTGAAAAGAAAGTAAAGACTAAAAAATAAACATAGCATTTAGTAGGGGACCCAATCCACAGATCGCATCACTAGATCTTAATGTATCAACAGCTAGAGCCATCAACCATTACAATGAATACCCTAATCGAAATTTTCAGCCTAGGGAACAGAAAAGTAGGGGTGACTACAATTCACATTTAGCAAGTAGAATTAACCGACTGGGTATTAGGAATTGATTATATTATTGAAAGACTAGGAATACTTCAACCATCATACAAGAATGAGAACCCGACATCAATGCGACAAATTTATATATATAATACTGCAAATAAAGTAAACACACAAGTCCAAGCACACACAACACCATAGAATAAATAACACAAGGCATAATAACATGCAATGCAATAAAGTGGAATCAAGATTATCCCATAGAATATCTTACAACTTGTCATATAAAACTGTCGAGCTGAGCTATATGACATGACCCATGGGGTACCACAGACTATATACCTTAATCAGAATCACAATATCTCATCCTCTGTGCCATCTATCTTATTGTCAAAGGTTTAAAGGTATCCCATTTTCTTACAAAAAAGATGTTTCCACAATCTAATTTTTCCATGATTTAGGATGTGAATGTATGTTAAACACAAACATAACAGTATAGTCAAGTCAATAGTATTGTAAAATTAATAATGTTCCCAAAAACGTACGTTCTATGAAAAATATCCTCTTTACATCAATAGGAAGAAAACTTTTTCAAAACCAACAACAATTCTTTGAAACATCTTTTTGTTTTTCAAAACAGGTCACTAACTATATTTTTTGGTCATGTTTTTTGTTTCTCAAAAACATCTCATGCCTCAACACATTCCACTTCAGAAGTTTTACATTTCTCAAGAATCTGATGCCTCAGCATATTTTAGTTCTCAAAGTATCTCATTTCTCATGACACTTTATGTCTCAAAGTATTTCATTTTCTCATAGCATTTCTCTTTCCAAAAGCATTTTCATTTCTTAAAAGATAAATCATAATCAACAATACAGAACAATCACATAAGCAAGAACAATAAGAAGTAAAGGTCCCCTCATCGACATCGCAATATAATAATCTAATCATGATATGATCATATCCAATAGTCTGCAACATGAAATTTTAAGCTGTCCTTATGTCAAAATTGGCTGTCCAGGGGTCCCATACTAAACTATTCATATGTATGCCAAATGGAACCTTCAGAATGACTTTCTTGACAGTTTTCAAAAGTTTTTGGAGCGATTTGGCATACAAGGAAGTCAATTGACCACTGACCTTTTTAACATCTCGTACATACTTTCGTAAAATTGCCAAAATGTTTTACTCCAAACTCGGAATAAGGCAAAGTTAGATGTGTTAGAAAACCATAAAGAGCTTTGATTTGATTAGTTGTAGGCCATCTAATTCATTATGTGCTAAGAGATATGACAATTCTAAGTTGACCCTTATACAAATTTATATCGAAACATAGCTAATTGGTATCCCTTTGTCTTAGATTAGTGTAAGAGATTCCTTATAACCCCAAACCACATGTAATCCACCTTCAATACCTAAGAATTAATCCCACCACATAAAATTTCATCAAGCTAATCGCATACGCGTAAGAGAAATGCCATGAGTCTTAGCTTAATATCAATATTGTGTGCTAAGGTTCAACACCTCCAATTCTCACAAAATGATAAATGCAACCCTTTAGAGATTAATTGCAACTTATGATAAGAAATGGACCTACCTCCCTTGCTACCATCCAACAACGACCCACTCAAGAATGGGCTCATTAAGAAATCAGGATCTAATTCTTAAGGTCCCCCCATCCATGAAGTCACAACATGCATGCAACTATTCTATCTTTATAATGTCATTAAAATCCACCTTACCAACTCCAGCAAACCTCAAAGCAAGGCCTGATAAAATACAAACCTGGATAAACACCTTTGAACCTTCTAGTAACAATATACTTAACAATAGGATCAAAACCCTAAGGGGTTATCATTGGTAAAGTCACATGCTAATCAAGTAGTGCAAATGCCCTCACTGAAAAGAAGTCCCTCGTACTCACTCAAAAAACATTTAGAATTCAATGACTGTGGAAGCATTCTCACATTGCTACTTTCTTAATTTAAGGCAGTTTTCTTTTCTTTTTCCTTCCTGGGTTCATGATTTTTCATTTCTTCGTTTATTTTCCATCAAAACACCTCTTGTTATTACTTTACAACAACAAAGGTCACCCCTACCTTATGCTTTTAGCCTGAGGTGAAGTACATAATATCTATTCCCCAAACCTAATAACAAAACAACTTAGGTTCAACACTTCCAATTCTCATAAAATGATAAATCCAACACCTTAGAGACTAATTGCAACTTATGACAAGAAATGGACCTACCTGCCTTGCTACCATTCGATAACCTCCCACTCAAGAACGATCTCATTAGGAATTCGGGATCTAATTCTTAGGGTCCCCCCATCAATGAAGACATAATATGCATGCAACTATTCTATCCCTATAATGTTATCAAAATCCTCTATACCAACTCTAGCAAATGACAAAGCAAGGCCTAATGCAATATAAAGCCGGATAAACATATATGAATATTCTAGCAATAATATACTCAACAATAGGATAAAAATCGAAGGCCCACACAACAACTTAGGCACATAAGAGGCCCCAATAGTAACAAAAGGAAATAGAAAGAAGTAGTAGCACACCGGGCCTATCAATGCATGCACAACAAAGCCAAGGAAACTTTAACTTACCGATAATAACATTGGGCATCGCATCCCCTTTTTGAGACACTTGGTCAATTTGACCACCTCGATCCAAAAGTCGACCACCCTTACACTTCCCTCGAACATATGGACATTTCCACTAGCTTGTGACACACTTTATTACATCTATAAAATGCATTGGTCTTCCTTACCAGCCCCTCATCACCTTCTTTACCCCTTTTACGCTTATGAGGATACTCTTTTTCATATGACCCATCTCTCCACAACCATAATAAGCATTAGTACCTTTCAAGCATAGACCATGGTGGTCTCTACCTTACTTTGGGCACCTAGCCTGAGGCACCACACCACCACCACCTCTACTTTTGAGACTTTGGAACATACTCACATTACGGGCCCTCTTGGCCTCACTACCTCTCCTTTCACCACTAGAAGTCTCAGGAGCACCCACTTGTTGATCGAGGTGAGTTGCCAATTTTGCCGTCACTTTGGCCACTTTCCATAGAGCATTGCAAATCTCTGCATTCATCATGGCACCATCCTGAGTAGCTTAAGACATATCCTATAATGTAATGGTTAGGGATTAGTAACAAGCCCTATGGTATCTAACTCTATCACATGACATAGATCAAGAAGAAGTGAAATATTTCCTAAAATGTGTCATAGCCTCCTATTCATAGTCATGGCACGCTTCACAAGAATTAATAGGACTTTAATCAATGCAGTTTGTTGGACTCCGAGGATCTGTCCACCTAGTCCTCTGATACTAAGTTTGTCATGACCCAAGCTAGGGCCTAGACATGACACAGTGTAAGGGGAACCTAAAGGGACCCCAAGCAATCCTCTTAGAACATCATTACACATCATTGGCCATGGAAGAAATAAATCAAGCATCAAGAGATAAAAGAATGGGAAATTGGGGCTAAGGGAAAATACTTCCATATCATCATAGTCAAGAGACAACAGCCAAGCGAATATCATAGATAAATAACATGTCGAACAAATACCTCTAATATATGGATAAGAGCAGGGGCCAAGAGAAAGTAACCTAGCTTACCCTCAATAGTCAAAATAGACAATAAAGAAGAATGTCTCAATACATAATAGGAGAAATATAGACTAAGATTCCCAAAGTGGAGGACTCACCAAATAGCTTGAATAGCATCGAACTAGACACATGGAGGAGGAGGATCAACTTGGGCACCAGTTCATACTAGGTGACACCATGTACACATAGAGTATGTATTAGTATATAGGATGCAATGCAACAAGGAATAGACATCATAATAAAAATTTATAATAGTAAGCAATATCCATAATATAGCAATATGACATGTATTATCAATGCCAAAGTAAAACATGCTTAAATAACTTATGCTCATATAGGATATCATATGCGTAGAATAGACAAAGTTAGATTTCCAAACTACAAACCCCTTGGTAGGTTAGTGATGATATTTCCCCATCACCTAGGTGTTAAAGTACTAACCCTTCACTTGGTTAATGAGTGCAAACCTCCAACTCGATTGGTGATGATGTTGCCCCATTACCTAGCTGGTGAAGTACTAACCCTTCATTCAGTTGATGAGTACAAACCCCCAACTTGGTTGGTGATGATGCCGCCCCATCACCTAGGTGATGAAGTACTAACCCTTAACTTGGTTGATGAGTACAAATCCCCAACTTAGTTAGTGATGATGCCTTCCCATGACTAGGTGGAGTAGTACTAACCCTTCCCTTGGTTAAGGGGTACAAACCCCAATCTCGACTATCCGGGTTCTTAGACTCCCCCTCTTGGATTGGGCACGGTCTAGTGCAACACTTTATATAGACCTTATCATGTCCATAAACTTATTTCATCATCATAACATCAACCATATCATATCTCATGCCTTGAACCTTTACCGTACAAGAAACCCTAGCTGGACATTTTATCAAACACTTGGGTTGTGTGTAATGCTAGTATAAAACCATGAAATATAGAGGTGAAATCATGCAAGAACATCCATTGTAAAATCATCAATCAACTTTCTCTAGAAATATAACTCAAAAACCCTCATCAAATCTTATAATAGATCAATGATTTATAGCTCAAAACATAGTTAAATAGTCACAACATTACATCGCTTTAACATAGTGTGTAGTGAATTTCATAATAATCAAGACCTATTTGTAAATCAACTTTAAATAATGCAATTTCCGTAAAAAAGGCTTAGGTATCATAGGTTAAAAGAACCTAGGAAAGAAATCCATATACCTTAGCTTAGAGATAAGCTAGGTGAAGATTGGAGATGGAGACTTGAAGCTTGAAGAAGAACCTTGAAGGAGAACCTTATCTTGGGAATAGCGTTTGGGACTTGAGTTTGGGGAGTGCAAATATGACTAAGTGTTTGAGTGAGTATTGGGAAATATTTAGGATGATATGAGGGTGAAATTTAGCTAAGTATGGGTAAAAACATGTTTTGGAATACTTAGACCCAAAACCCTTGGAGCTAGATAGAAATCACTTGAAACAAAATATATAAGTCTACATCTATCCTACAATGCAGAATTGTCATGGAGGCCAAAATAACATATGTTTGCAATAGCTATGTGTCGCAGTGCTGTCGCTGATTGATTTTGGATAAGAAATATAATAGAAATTAAAATTGCTAATCTTTCGCTCTTTAATTGGGGTTAGACCCTTTTCCCCCCAAATTTTGACCTCCTGAACAAGAATATAAAGTTGAATTTTTGAAATAACTAACAAATTTTCAGATATATGGAATTTAAAATTCTAGGCATTTCGAGGCATATTTTCATGCCCTTTTCGGGGTCGTTACAACTTCAAAAGTATGAGACAAGAGAGGAGTAAAATCAATTCATTTAAAGTTGTCCAAATCAACCCACCATCATTGTAGTAAAACCCTTGTTTTAAGTGTCATGAAATCCACAAGTTCTTCCATAGCTTTACAAAGTGTCTTAGAGCACATGACTTTACTAACACAAAATCCATCATAATGTCAAACCCTAACAATATATTAGCATAATAAAATCATTACTAGAAGAACCCAAATAAAAATCATGTGTATAATGCATAATAATATAACCATATGCAAGAGTTCATAACTGCCCTTATAACAATCCATAAATGTCATGCAATTTGAGAAGAAGATTGGCTAGACTTGTGGGAAGAAAGGTTCCCATAATAAAACCTATATACCTTTGTGTGATTATGCTAGAGGAGACCTGTTTTGAAGAAGGATGTTTTGAAACCCTAGCTTGCACCCTTTTCTAGAAAGCCTTGAAGAGCTTGAGAGAGTTTTGAGACTTAGAGTGTTTTTGGAATAAGGATAAATAAGGTGAATTAGGGTTGTATATGTACATAGGGAACATAGATGGGGTCAAAAAGACATAGCTTGGACTTAGAAAAAGAGGAAAAGCCAAATTTACCCTTATTATAATCCTGGCTGGACAATTCTATGAGACCCTATTTATGGGCCGTAGAACATTTTATGGGCCACAGATGGGGTTTCATCTAATGACACTTTTTCATAACTTCAAAGACCCCTTTTTGTGATTCTTATTCTATGAGATTGTTCACGACTCATAGAGGAATTTACAAGTCGTGATAAGTTATAGACTGAACTTTAAAAAGATCCCAAATTTCATCAAGTCTTCTAGGTTCTACGAACACACTTTACGGGATATACGTTATATTACAAGTCATAAACCCCATTCGTAAACACTAATAGTTCAAATTTTCCTAAGCTTACTTCTTACGTATGACTTAACCCCATGAGTGGGGTCTTATAATATCTTCCCCTTGGGAATATTCGTCCCTGAATTTGCTAAGTCAAGCTATGCATTTATGCTCCATATGCAAAAATGCAACATATGTACTATTTAAAATTATCATGCCCAAAGTCCTGTTCGGGTGGACTGGCACCCGTTGCCGATAAGGCTCGGGTGAACCAACCTGTAACTATGCGCTTTCTATACATATCATAAGGGTTTTCTGAGTTTGACATGTCTTTAAGAAGATAAATATTGATAACAAGAGAAAAGTAAATGCATATGACTAGGCCATTGGAGCCACGATATTTAAAATATGAGACATGACCACACTCTACTTTACATAGTCTACAAAGCTTCTAAATAAAGAAAAACATCTGATAAGGGTCAAGATAGGCCCTGCCTCAACTCAATGTACAATATAAACATATAAGCTCTAGACATGCAAAGCTCCAAAGAAACCTGGAGCTTGGTAACAACAGCTAAATATCCTGCACTACTACTGGGGAGATCTATTAGCACCTGTACCTACAGCATGAAATGCAGGTCACCCATAAGGGAAGTCAGTACGGGATAATGTACTGAGTCTGTAAGGCAGGAAACACTATATATGATACAACAACACAAGTGAAACTATACATTGGTGTAGCACAAAAGACCACCTTTAGTTTTACTGTGGAATCATGTACTTTATGTGCTTTACATTGCTTTAACTTTACTGTAAAATCTGTACTGTAAAATCTGTGCACAACTATAATACAAATGACCAACTGATTAGTGGTGAAACTGTATTGGGTTCATCCCTAGATAAGTTATACTCAGCCCCTCGGGCTACCCCCCTTTGATAGGATCATCCCTGGCTAGGTTATACTCAACCCCCTTGGGCTACCACCTATAAAAAACTGTATACTGTATCTTTCAATTACCTTTGAGATAATTCTTTTTGTGTCCATAATATTGGAGATGTAGGAATGTATAAGTAGAATGTGACATGTAGATAATCATACAAGACAATATGACAAATAAAAGAGTACATTGGATAAACAATGAAATGCATATGCAATGGAACAACTTGTGAACTTTACTCCATAACAAGAACTCATGTAACTTGGTATCTAAACATATATGCGGTTTTGAAGGTGACTATGTATGGAATAATATGAACATATACAAGAGTGGAGACATGGTTAATAGTTGTTTCGTAGTTGGTGAATGCCTTTATGTACCAAGGAGAGATTTATATTTCATGCCAAGTGATAGGGAATCATGTAACCTTACATACCTCGTTGTATGACCTCCTTACTATCCCAGGATAACCTTACCTTCTTCCAAATACTTATCTACAACATAATATAGGATAAAACTAGCATTAATAGCCAATAGATACGCCTTGGAATCCCAATTACATAACAAAATAACACACGGGCAGCAAGCGGGTGTTTATAAACCCGAGCGTATTCCTTTAACTTTTCCGCCCCTAATCATATTTTCTAACACACATTAGCATGTACACATCATGTACAGCCTATTTAAATGCACTAACATCCTTACAACATCCCACAAACCACAACACATCACAATTCCACACAATCTAAAAATGGACAGCATAACGTTACCTCCCTTCGCTACATTTCAGCATTGACAACTCCAAACCTATTCCAACTTTAACCAAACTTTCCCAGAAACATTTACACACATAAACAGACCTAAAACAGTCCTATAACATCACTTGATTTGTCATGAAGGACGTGAGCTAATAGCTTTACACACAACAGCCTGCAAGTTCCAATCAACATGACGCTTAAGATAACTCGATAAAATGCGCTTGTTAAATGAAATCAAAACCAGGGAAGCAACCTTAGGGTGATGTTTATAACTTAAACCATATTAATAACACCAAGTTATATTCATAGTATAACTTAAAAACCCTAGATAAATCACCAAAACAAAAGGAAAAGATGCAACAACTTTCTGCACAGAATTTGTCCAACAGTTTTCAGCAAGCATAACTAGTATCTATCTCTTGTTTTTCATGATGAAACTATAGTAAACACATGTATAAACTTACTTACCACTATCTTCAAGATATAGGTATTGTATAAGAACCCTAGAAGTTCCTTTTTTCGGCTTTGCAAGTCAGTACACGTTGAGAGAAAAGTTGGAGACAAAGCTGATTTTTTGTTCTTGTCTATGTTAGAATGAAGTTGTGCTGTTCTTATCTATCTTTAAAGGCCTATCTTGGCTGACGTAATCTTGGATTTTTGACCATACTAAACCACATATTAGTAAGTTTCTTATTCAACAGCTTGTCCCTTGAACTTGAGCCTAAATGGGTCACCAACTTGATGGACTTGGGCTGCCTACTTTCCAACTTTCACTTAGTTTTGGGTCCAATTCTCTAAGTGTATTATGATGTCTTTGGGCACTTTTTATTATACTTATTAGGAATGTAGCCCATTTATGATACTAAATCATGGTACAAAGTTATACCCTTAACATGGACTTTATTAATAATCGAACTTGGACAATGTCGACGTGGAGCCTTGTCTCCGTTTAACTAACAAATTTAAGCTAAACACGTAGGTGACTCACCTACTTGCTTACTAAGTCCTACAAGCACCTAAATTCTCTCACTTCAATTTAAGGCCATAATCTTTTTAATTCGACACAAAACATGCATCCATGCAACCCTCTTAAGCGTTAGATGCACATATAGCCCATTAACACGAGATGCAAGCACTTTTGAGAATTAGCGCTAATTTGACCAAACCATGTTATATTTCATTGGACTTGTGCTAGTATTGTAATGTGTGGGGTGTTACATCCTCCCCCCTTAGGAATATTCATCCTCGAATGTTAGCATAATTCGATAGTGTAACCAAGTTTAAACCTCTATGTACACAAACTTTGACAACACATTAAGTATTCAACAACATATACCTATTATTGTTCCAATTCTGTATGTTGGACTTCCTCCTTAGCTTTAAATAAGTATGGGCATTTCAATTTCATTGCATCCTCAGCTTCCCATATTATCTCTTCTGCTTGCTGGTTCCTCCAAAGTACTTTAACTGAAGCTATTTATTTGTTCCTTAGCTTCTTAACTTGACAATCTAGAATAGAAATAGGCACCTCTTCATAGGTGAGATCTTCTATAACCTACACATCATCAATAGGAGTGATACAGGATGGGCCACCTATGTATTTTTGAAGCACTGAGATATGAAAAACTGGATGAACCATTAAAAGCTCTTAGGGTAGCTCTAGTTTATATGCAACTTGCCCATATTTCTTAATAATCGGATATGGCCCTATGTAACGTGGGCTCAGTTTTCCCTTCATACCAAATCTCATAACCCCTTTCATTGGAGACACCTTTAAGAATATCCTATCTCCTATTGAAAATGCTAGTCCTCTTCTCTTGGCATCTGCATATGATTTGTGCCGACATTGAGCTGTTTCTAGTCACTGCTATATCACCTTAACTTTTCCCATGGCTTGTTGTACTAGATCTGGCCCAAGGAAGGTAGTTTCACCCACTTCAAACCATCCAATTAGTGATCTACATTTCCTTCTGTATAAAGCTTCATATGGTGACATTTTGATACTCGCGTGGTAGCTATTATTATAGGCAAACTCAATAAGTGGTAAATGGTCGATCTAACTACCTTTATAGTCTAACACGCAAGCTCGTAACATATCCTCAAGTGCTTGAATGGTTCATTCTGCTTGACCATCTATTTGAGGGTGGAATGTTGTACTTAAACTCACTTTTGTCCCTAATCTCCTTTGAAAGGACTTCCAAAACTTTGCAGTAAATTGAGCTCCTTGATCAGATATGATAGAGATTGGGACTCCATGTAGCCTGACTATCTCTTTTAGGTATAGCTTGGCATACTCTTCAACTGTATAATCACTCCTCACTTTCAAGAAGTGTGCTGATTTTATAAGTCTGTCAACTATTACCCATATGGAATGAAACTTCTGAGATCAGCGAGGTAAATATGTAACAAAATCCATATTAATCATATCCCACTTCCATTTTGAAAGCTCTATACACTGCATAAAACCTCCTAGGTTTTGGTGTTCTACTTTCACTTATTGGCAATTTGGACATTGAGCCACAAATTCTGCAAGGTCCCTTTTCATGCCTCCCCACTAAAATATTTCCTTTAGGTCATGGTACATCTTAGTTGATCCTGGGTGGATGGAATATCGGGAATGATGGGCTTCTTCCATTATCCTCCTTCTTAAGCCATTAATATCTGGCACACATAATCTATTCTGATAGTATAATACTCCATTTTGTGAAAGGTCAAATCCTTTTATCATACCCTGACTCACCTTTTCCTTCAGCTATCATAGAATAAGATCCTCGAACTATTTTTCTTTCACCTCCATTACCAATGAAGACTCCGCAACATTATACCTAATAACCCCTTCTTTTGGAGTCTCAAGAAGGCAAACCCCCAAACTGGCTAGCTGATGTAGGTCTTTAGTTAATCCTTGTCTTACCATATCTTGTCACTAATATCCATGATTGCCTTACGACTCAGAGCATTAGCTACCATATTTTCCTTTCCCGAATGGTATAGTATATCAATGTCGCAATTCTTTATTAGTTTTAGCCATCTTTGTTGTCTTACGTTTATGTTTTTCTGCTTAAATGTGTACTATAGGCTCTTATGATTAGTATAGATGTCAACATGGACCTCATATAAATAGTGGTGTCATATTTTCAAAGCAAATACACCTGCTGCTAGCTCAAGATCGTGAGTCGGGTAGTGTTTTTCATGGGGTCATAGCTATCTGCATGCATAAGCAATTACTCTATCCTTGTATGTTAGTAAACACCCTAAGCCAACTCTTGAAGCATCACAATACACTGCATACCCCTTAGTACCTTCTGGAAGTACTAGCACAGGTGTAGAAGTTAGCTTATTTTTCAGCTTCTGGAAGCTTCTTTCACATGCACTATTCCATTGGAACTTAGCTACCTTATGTGTCAGCTTTGTTAGGGGTGCAAAAATAGAAGAAAAGCCTTCAACAAATCTCCTGTAATAGCCTGCTAAGCTAGGAAGTTTCAAACTTTCGTGGGTGTCATTGGCCTTAGACAATCCTTCACAGCTTCTATCTTTCGTGAATCAACACTTATTCCTTCATCAGACATAACATGGCCCAAGAATACCACTAACTTTAGCCAAAATTCACATTTAGGAAATTTTGCATACAGTTGTCGATCATGAAGAAACTGTAGCACCTGGCGCAAGTGATCTGTGTGGTCCTTTTTGATCTTGAATATACCAAAATATCATCTATAAACACTATCATGAACACATCCAAGAATGGCTTGAATACCCTGTTCATCAGATCCATAAAAACTACTGGTGCATTCGTTAGCCCAAATGATATAACAAGAAATTTAAAGTGACCATAGCGTGTTCTAAAAGCTATTTTGGGT
>JAOTQJ010177429.1:1653-23900 GCA_025642045.1 Solanum sejunctum
ACACTTCTATATTTAGTAATAATTAAGTTAACTTTAAAAAGCTTAAGTTACTCTAAATAAAATGATTTCTAGCCATTTAAATATCTATGATTTATTTTATGTCATAAGTTTCAAAAGTCTTTCTTTCTTTCTTAAACTCTATGTTAAGTCAAGCTAATTAATATACATTGGGATGTAGTGAGGATAATAAATAGTTCCTCCGTCCCAATTTATATGAGTTCGTTTGACTTGATATGCAGTTTAAGAAAGCAAAAAAGACTTTTAAAACTTGTGATTTAAAATGAATCATAGATGTGTTGCTAGAAATCCTTTCATTAAGGATAACATTGATATTTTAAAGCTAAACTATTATTAAATATAAAAATATATATTATTTTTTTTTGAGTTGACTAAAAAGAAAAGTAAATCATAAAAATTAAAATAAAAAAATATTATAAGAATAATTTTATGCCTTCAACGTAAAAATGATGTAGATGATAATAAGATTTTAGTGGAATGATCATATAACTCCTGACAAAGGGACTAATAATGGTGACTCTAATCATGAGCCTCTTAATCAAAAAGATGATGATGAAAATTTAGGAGGTAATTATATATTTCCCAACAAAGAAGATTATAGAGACGATGAGGTAGAAGATGATGACGATAGAGATTAAAGGGATAATTATGTGTCACCTAATAAAGAAAATGATAAAGACTCTGAGAAGGAAGATGATTATGTGCCTTGTAACAAAAAGTATAATAGAGACAATAAAAAAATGATAATGCTGGAGACTCTATGGATGATTATGTGCCTCCTATGATGATAGAGACTCTAACCATCCCATAGTCATCATCCATCATTCATCTTTTTTCTCATTGTCTATATTATTTTCTTTACTAAGAAACACATAATCATTCCCATCATCACATAATTATTCTTTGAATCTCTATCATCTCATCTCCTCCCTCAACCTCACCATCATTTCCTTTGCCATGAAGCACACCATCATTGGCCATAGTTGTATTATTTGACAAAATAATTTTATAAAAAATAATTATTTTCATTAAATTCAATGTTATCTTCAGAAAAGTCCTTTTGAATGTGTAATAGCTTTTGCAATTTTAGATCTTCTCTTTGTTTTGAGCTACAGTTTTTATTTTTTCATATTAGAAATGAAAGTAAATGACCATAGTTCTTATATGGCAGCACTTAATTTTATGAAGTTATCACTGAATTTAATAAATCGGTTTAGCTAATGCAGTCGATGACAAGCACAATGATTATTTATACAAGAAACATGATAATGGTGAAGATTCTAGGGGATGATTATATGCCTCCTCACAAAGGGAATGAGGAGGTAAACAATGACAATAATGGTGATCCTGTAAAAATAATGAGGAAGACGACGTATGGTGATGATGACAATGATGATGATGGAGATACAGGAGATGATTATGTGTTTCATCATCATAATCATGCATCTTGAATCTCCATCATCCCATTGTCGTCATCATCATATCAACGTTATCCATGAAATCAGAGTCGTCATCATCACAATAACTCCGCATATACACAATTAGGGTTAGAGGTGAGTCTAGCATTTCCACAGATCTGTAGATACAACAGTGAGAGGAAAAAAGAATAAGGCGGCTAGGAGGAAAAGGAAAAAACCAAGGACCTACAGATGGAGAAGGATGAACACAAGGAGGATCTTATTGATGAACTGTACCATAAATTTGCCAACTATATATACATGATTTTTGTCCACTTGCCATAATTATTTTTAGCCATATTGTTAGTCTCATTTTAATATTTTTTCCTTATTTGGACTAGCTAATCTTAGTTGTTGTCAAAGTGATAAATATAAATCTAATTTTTTTGCCATATTGTTATTCTTATTTTAATATTTTTTCCTTTTTTTGACTAGCTAATCTTAGTTGTTACCAAAGTGATAAATATAAATCTGGTCAAATCATAAAAATCATTATTTGATGAATAGTTTTGGTGTGTTAGGATATGCTTTCCTTTCATTAATTTATTTTTTTATATTTAAGAAATGTTGGGGTTGAGGAATTCTCATTATGTACAATTTAATCCTTTATATTTTTTTAATAAATTCTATTTAGATATTTAAAATAAAATATGTTATAATTGAGCTCCTAAACACACAATAAAATACACATTTTAGATACTTTCAACTCATAATTTTAAAAATTTTACATATTCTCAAGCATTCATTATGCAAACTAATTAATAATTTAAAATATATCACCTCTATCAATTGTACGTACTAACCCTATAAATCATAAAATCACATGCATGTTTCAATTGATATTGATATATATAGTCAAAGGAGGAGACCTATTTTACATGATTAAACTTTTTACGTAATGAGCACTTCTAAAAAATAAATAAATTAGATTTACAAGTGTAAGAAGTTATTAATTTACTCAACCAAATATTTTCAATTAAATAACTGATAACTTTAATTTATTCAACAAAATTTTGTAGCACAAATTAAATTGATATTTTTTTTTATTAACGTCCATACTAGAGTTTTTTAATTAATATTGTTACTTCTTGAGAGTTTTACGTTTTAATTAATTTTTGCTCATTATGGCATGCAAAGAACCAACCAGTGCTTCGCTTAGATTTTTTGTTTTACTTAATTTGTTGGTATATATACAGTTTTCTAAAGAAATTAGTAAATTTTATGAAATACATCTGATCTACAAGGGCAATACAATTTGAATAAATTAACTTGTTTGGATGATTACTATTTATTGTACTTTATCGACCATTGATACATTTAAATATGATGTTTACTTTTATACTTTGATGGTCACTTGAATTTTATTGTTAAGTTAATCATTATGTAACTACAAAGTTTCAGTTTATATAATGATCAATTTGGTGCAGTCATATGGTCATCTTAATTTTTTTTTTTAAATTATTTTGTCTTTACTTATCTTATTTTATCCTTTGCTTTACCTTTTTTTTTATATAACTCTTTCTTTTTGTTCGTCCAAAGAAGATAATATATATTATATATGCATCAATACAACAGCTACAATTAATAGAGTTTGAAGGGGTAGGGCCTGCCTGTTGGATTGGCAAAGAGATTCTAGGTTTGGGTTTGTATTTTGGTGGCTACAGTATCCAATTAGGGGAGTGCAACTGTGATTTGTTTTGAAAAGGTGGTTTAGAGTTAGGTTTGAGATAGTTGTTTGGTCATATACCCATTGACCGTCTTTATTTTCCAGAGATGTTATTTTGTTGGTTCGCCCTTATTCAGCCATGTTATTATTCTGGACTTAAGTTTTCAAAAATCTTCTTCCTGTTTTAGTATTAGGCTATATTCCATAATAAGGTCCTTTTCAAGGTGTTGAGCTTGTAGTATAGTATAAACCCCCTAGTCTATTTAGAATATTTCTTTTTCTTCGGAAGATGTTTCCAAAGGTTCGGTGGTTCCACTCTGTAACTATTTTGGTAAATATAGGGATTGCCTGGAGTATGTGTTTCTTAGGTTGCACCAACTGTCCCTGTCTGGGTGACTTGTCCACATGCTTTCGAACCGAAAAATTTTATTTTCTTTCATAGTAGGTTCTTTTGTCAGCGATAACAGTGTTGGACAGTGGTCCGAATGCGTACGTGGCAGATGTTGGACATGTGCATCTGGGAACAAATGTAGTCAATCATCATTTGAGAACAACCGGTCCAGTCTCTCGTGGATGAATTTGGATTTATTTTTAAAACGTTTATTCAACTACGTGTATTTGTAGTCTTTGAACCCTAAATCTATCAATTCGCAATGATTAATGACTTCCCGAAATTCCTTTGTCCTAGCCTTGTATAGGGGTCTCCCGTCGCTTTTTTCTTACTGTTTGTAATGTCGTTAAAGTCAACCCCTATTAGACATTTCCCATTATAGTTATTTTTGATATTTTTTAAGTTTTCTGAGAGTTTCTTTCGAATATTCTTGTATACACTTGCATAGATACAGCTAAACATCCAAGAATGTTTGAAGGAACGTACCTTGATCATAGCATGAATTTCTTGACTAGAAGTCGAGATTTCATCCACATCTAACTGAGAGGCATCCCACAGAAGCACCAGACCTCTAGAGTTCCCCACTGCTGAGACTTGTACCATGTTGTTGAAGTTAAAATCATTTAAAAGTGATTGGTTATATTGCATTTTGGTTTCAAGCAAGGCTACTAGAGGTGGTTTATGCCAGTCCAGTAGTGATCTAAGGTTACGCCTAAACTCCACTCCATTACCCCCCTACAGTCCAAATAATGAACTCCACTCCATTACCCCCCTACAGTCCAGATAATGAAGTTCATAGATTTATTAAAAGGTTTCTAAGGAGCTACTATATTCTAAATCCCCTCCATTTGAGTCTCCCTCATTACTTTGGATTGAGGATTACTATAAATTTCCTATTTCCTGATTTGTGGGTGCCTTATCGAGCTTTTTTTGAGATTTGATGGCATATTAGAATACATATTTTTTATGTATCTCTTCCTGAATAGAAAGACTTTTGTCTCTTTTAGAATTATTATCTCTATTCGGGTTTCTCTCATCACTTGTATGGTCTTCTCTAGTTCTTCTATTTCTTGGGTTACTTCTATGTTTTGCACTGACTCTCCTACTGTTATCGGAGGTTGAGTTTGAGCTTGTACCTTAGGGTTTGGGAAGATAAGCTCCACCATTGGTGGAGACTCCTCCTGCCTGTCCTGAGCTATTTGGGGATTGGCGAGGTGAGCATCTATTGCTGCACTCTAGTTTCGCCAAGGGAACAAGGTGGTTTCCATTATCTGGGTCGAGAAGAACTGGGTTGGGTATATCAGGGGATCGTGATTCTGTATTGGGCTTTGTGATGGGAAGAGTGGGTTGAGTAGAGGCATTTCCCATGTTGGGAAGTGAAAGAATGGCGAGTTGTAGAGTTGGAGAGGTTAGCGACCAGTGGAAGAGAGATGACAACCGTAGATGGTTATTGTATGCTTCTATCCCTAACCTCATGCCTTCCGATATGACATGAGCTATGAATGTTGGGTTCCTCACTACAATGATCACTTGTCTACCCTCCACTATGGCCGTGAAGGAGAGTGCTTGATTTTGAAGTCCCATTCCCAGCCAAGATGCTGGTGGGAGGTTTGATTGTGGCGCTGGGGTGGCTTAATATGTATTGGCCCCACCCCCATCGTCACAAGAAAGGTTTGAAGGTACGGAAATGGAATGTAGGGTGTCGCATTGCTGTTCATTTGACTCTGCTGTGTTTGTGGATATGGAGTTCGTGTTGGGTTTAGGAGTAGAGTTCTGGTGGAGGAATGTCTTCGTTGGTGTGAAGAGAATGGTAGTTGAGGCATTGTTTGTTTTGTTGGTAAGTTAAATGGTTATAGCTTTAGTGGGAATAAGATCCATGCATATTCCTTTACGAGGAATATTGACTTTAATAGAAGGAGGTCTACTAGGAATAGGGGGATAGATATGTACGGGATTAGTAAGATTGTGAGTTATTTTTTTTATTTGTAGTATCCTCATTTAGGGTGGTGGGTGAGACAAGGAGTGTTGGGGAAGCCAAGCGCTCTTTTCTGTCAGTCTGGGGATGTGTCCTTTTTGGAAAGAACATGTTAATTAATGTGGCGTATTGTTTATCCACGTACATAGCTATTGTCGTAGGTTGTATTGGCGTACCCGGTAGGGCCCATGGTGTGTGGCCCAAAGTAGACTTCGTATGAAGTTCTGATCAGCCCTTGGGGTTTGCTAGGCAATGCTCTAGGGGGTGATTTAGGATTAATAATTTTTTTCATATCAGTGACGTCTGTTTCCAGCTTTTTGGTGACATGTTCCATTTGGGGGTGGCTGGATTTTTTATTATTTTTTATTTTTGTTTGACTTTTTTGACGTCGATGGTGGTGATGACATTGTTGGAAACACTGTCGTGGCTTCGATTCATGTTCATGATAGTTTTTGCAGTAATGGGGTTGATTGTAGTTTGATGAGAACTCTTACAATATGTAAGGACCTTAGATTCGAGATACTTACCTGTTGTAGCTTCGAATAGTTTAACATTGATTCCTGGACTAAGAGTCTCACTTTTGATATGTGGTCTTTTAATTTGATGTTTCGCCTCTATCTTAGGAAGACGACGGTCTTCCACTGGCCCTCGTCTGGTTCCCATGCTCGCTCTTGTATGGTTGTTGCAGTTGATTATGTATTGTCCTTTACCTCTGCACTGCTGTTGTCCTTTACATTTGTAATGTTATTTGTTTGTATTTGTGTCTCTTAGGGAAGCTGTTCTCTGTTAGTATTCCTCCTTTTACAGCTAGTTGCACTATGACCCAGTACTCCGCATGCGTTGTAGAAAATGTCAAGTACCTCATAAACTGTCTCCTGTTTGTGATTGCCAATGTGGATTGCCTTTTTTACTGGAGTTTCAAGTGCTACTTCCAGGCAAATTCTAGCGTATCTCCTGCTAAGGGTCTGTGATGTACATATGTCGGTTTTAACAAGTCCCCAATGTTTTCCCTACTTTAGCTAGGATTTGTGGTTGTAAAACTCTGTTGGTAATTCCGGGAGGTGTATCCATATTGCTGAGCAGTCTTCTTTGGCCTCTGATGCGATGAGATTTGGTGTCTGTTGATAAACCAAGGTCCATTTTGAAGCACGTTCTTCAAGTTTTCTTCTTTGTAACATTTCGCGATATAGTAGTTGCATCCAAAATAGATAAGAATGATTTCTTCAGTAGTTTTCCATGGTACTTTTGGCCCGACTTTGAGGTATTGGTGATTTATCTTTTTGCCAATAACTTTTAGGATCACTGAGGTATGGTTTATTACATTATGTAACAACAAGAAACAACATATGTCACAATATATATAATGTAATATAATATAATATTTAAACAAATGAATGACCTTATAAATATTGATTGAACTTTTTGTATTTTATTAAAAAAAGATTTAAAATAGATGAAATTATCATTTTTTCCCCTATTCCATTTTATATGATACCCTTTTTTTTTTGATCCGTCCCCCAAAAAATGACATCTTACTCTTATTGAAAATAATTTAAATTTAATTTTTTTTACCTTTAATGAAATAATTCTCTTGTATAAATTTTTAAAAATTATTTTAGACCACAAATTTTAAAAGTCTTCTTTTTTTCCCTTAAATAACGTATCAAGTCAATAAGTGTCACATAAAATGAAACGGAGGGAGTATTATTTTTCTCAAGTTATTATTTCATTGTCTTTATAATATTTAAAAGTTAGTTGACCTTCAATATATGTAAGAAGAAAATATATTTTAAAAATAAGTAACTCTAAAATATATGGTAAGAGCAAATTATATGATAAGAGGTATCAGGAGAACTAATAACTGAGTACAATATATTTTATTAAATAGTCCTAAACTATATGGTAAGAGAAAATATATTGTAAGGGTTCTAAGATTTTTTTCTCATCGACAAGAAAATATTTTTATATGTTTTAAATGTAACAACCCACCTTGAGATGAAAAGTCTCACATCGGCAAAACACAAGAGAGATGCTGGGTATATAAGTAAAGAACTGATATATATATTGTGAAATACCTTTTGGGTGAGCCCAAAGGGATCAATCTGTGATGGTCTAGGCCCAAGAGCAGACAATACTTTACAGTGTTGGGCCAGGTCGTTATAGGTGGTATCAGAGTCACTCTTGTGTCAGCCTTGTCGATGTGGGTCAGAGTTCAATTGAGTTTAGGAGAATCTAGGTAAGGCGGGGCAAACCTCAGTGCTGAGTCTAGGCAAATCCCATGCGGTGAGGCAAAACCTCAGCGAGGACACTGAGTCCATAGATGGGGTATATGTGACAACCTATCTTGAGATGAGAAGTCCCACATCGGCAAAACACAAGAAAAATTCTGAATCTATAAGTAATAGACTGGTCTATATACTCTGAAACGCCTTTTGGGGTGACCCCAAAATGACAAATCCGTTATGGCTAGGTCCAAGAGCGGACAATACTTCACTGTGTTGGGCTAGATCGTTACATTAAATTATTTGTTATTATGGTAAGAGGAAACTATATGGTAAGAGGTATGTTAGGAGAACTAATAATCAAAGAGTCCTAAAATATGGTAAGAACAAAATATTGGTAACACGTATTAGAAAGTTTAATAATGAAGGAGTTTTAAAATATATGGTAAGAGTTATATTAAAAAAATTGATAATTATGGAGTATTAAAATATATGATAAAAGCAAATTGTATAGTAATTGATATTAGAAAAATTAATAATTAAGAAATTTAAAACATATGGTAAGAAAAAAATATAATTAAAAAATTAAGGGTCCTAAAAATGTATGGTAAGAGCAAACTATATGGTAAGAATTGTCAGATCTCAATTTTAATGAGGTGCATTCTAATCTTTTCCCCTCCCCTTCTACACTTAACCCACATTATTTTGAGGCTAAATATGACCCCATATCGATTCCTAAATGCTTGCTATTTTAATTTTCTCACATTAATTCTAAAAACTTTTGAGGATGGTGAACTGAAAAAAAAGGAAAGCTAGGGTTCAAGCCCAACTATCATTGAAATCCCTCATTCTAGATATTTAAGGCAACCTAAACATTGGATTGAGTTTGTCAACGTACCCAAATTCTTCATTGAGTAGAGTTGATTTCTAAAAGTTAAAATTTGTAGATTTCCTACAAATTGAATCCTTGAATTATCTTACATTCTTGTTTATAATTATATACTCTATTGATGGTGTTGTTGAGTTGAATATTTGAGGTGCCTGTTCATATTTTATTCACATAAATTTTAGTTGAATTCCTGCACTCACTAAATTCTATGCATTGACTGGGGTGTAAGAGCATAATTTGGTAAGTGAAATTAATGAGAATAAGTTCAGCATGAGTTGAGACTAAAGAGTCTTTTCGATTATCAATGTTTTAAATCTATTTTGTCCATAAACATCTTGAGTATAAATGATTGTGGAAATAGAGTCTTGAAGAATTATGAATAGGTTTTGAAAGTTTGTTAAATGAAAGAGTTGATATTTAATCTAATGATTGAATAGATAAGAGTCTAATGAGAGTAAATGAATGATTTAATTGAACTGGTTGATTTAAATTTATAAGCATGTTGAATCTTGAGAGTAGTATCGAGCATCGAATTGGGTGAGATTAAATGAAAAATCAAACTTAGTAAATTACGTAGCAAGCGTATGATAGAGGTAATATGCCTTTTATGTCCAAAAAAAAGACTTGATTGATTGTGAATCCAATGAGGTTAAGTGTCTCTTCCCCTGAAAAAGTATTGGACAACTGCAACAACGACAACGACAACGACACCGACAGTGCAAACTGTTGTATCATCACTAGCTCATATGTAATGATTGTCAATTAGAGAAACTTCCAAATAGTACATGACAATACATGATATGACTTGATTGGGTTGCATATTATTGAGTCCTTCTTAAAGCACGTGCCACTTTTTAAGTTGTATTATTTTATTGAATTATGTTATCTTCCTGAGTTGAGTCTTTGAGTTAAGTACTTTTGAGCCTATTTCTTTTTAGCTATTTCATACTGTACATTTTATGTACTGACATCATTTGGCATTGTATCATTTCATAATACAAATATAGGTTATGGGGATCCTCAACAAGTGCTTCATTGACAATTTATTTCATCTCAGTGACTGCTACGAGACCTCCTTACACTCGGAGGATCCAATTATGTTTCATCTTCGAGTTTAACACTTCTATTCTTTTTTAGGTAGCCATGGACTGTCTTTGGCACTATCTAGATGACTCGAAATAAAGGCTTTATAGACAATTATGAATTCGAATTGATGTTTCTATATCTGAGACTTGCTCCTTTCAAAAATACTTCTTAAGACATTAATTAGTTGATTGCATTGTTGGTTTTAAAAACTGTTGTCTCATTGAGTTATTGACTAATTAGCCACTAGAATGTTCTACATATACTTGAACTGGGTCTTCCTTTGTGTGATTGAATGACTGATCGAGTTAAGTGGTTCGCTCGGGAGCAATATAATGATTTTCAAGTATTGGCCATGCCTAGGGTACTCTTTCAAGGTGTGACATGGAGTTTAATATTCAAGTTTCAAAGCATCAAAAAGTATATTCCAGTCATGATCCTTTATGGTTTTTGTTGCTTGATCTATGTCTTATATGTTTCTGAAATGAATTTATGGTATTTTGGTTGCATAATGTCTTTTAGATGTTTATGAAATATATTTATGGTATTTTGGTTGCATACTGTATCTGTAATTTGCCTTATAACATAATGTTTTATTTGTGAATAACTTTTATCGGAAAAATGGTAGAGTTAAATTTGTATGGGGCCAAGGACATGTATCTTAGATCACCTGTTCAAAAAAGATTATTAGAAGTTAAGCATTGTGATATTAATAACTAAATACCATGTAATGATCGATGTTGAAATGAATCATTGCACTCATCATCTCTCGATAGTACTTTTGCGCTCCTATTTTTTTCCTCCTGGTGTTCAGTACGCATATTGAAACTCAACTAAATCTGAATTCGTGTTGAGAAGTCCGACATTGGGGGATAAAGTATTTCCTAACAAAGGCGATTCTATATCCATAGGGACTCAAACTCCGGACTTTTGGTTAAGGATGAAGGATTACTTAGCACTCCACCACAACTTTTGTTGATTTTTCACTCCTACTTATTTGGGTAAATCTCATCAATCTAGGACCCGAGAGTTTCCCAAAATACTTCACCATGACATCGAATAACTAAGCAAATAAGTCTTCATGAAGAGGTCAAGAGAACTCTCAAGAACACCTTGGTAGATGTAGATGTGAATCATTGCATTCGACATCTCCCGCTAGTATTCCTGCACTTCTATTAATTTGTGTAAATTTCAATGTGAACCCAAGAGTTCCTCCAAATATATCAGAAAGGCATTAAAAATATAGTAATTAATCCTTGTAGTCGAGGAAATTCTAGGGAACACCTTGATCAATGTAAATATGAAGCATTTCATTTATCATTTCCCTCTAGCAATTTTGCACTTCTATTTGCTTGTGTACTTTTCAAAGAGAACTCAGTTCCTCTAAACATTTCAGCAAGGCATCAAAGAACGAAGTGAGCAGTCAAAGAAACTATGGGAAATACCTTGATATATAGATGTAGACATGATTCATTGCATCGATCATCTCCTGCTAGTACCTTTACACTTTTACTTGTTTGATTAATTTTCAAAGTGAGCTTGAGAGTTACCCTAAAAACTTCAGTGAGGCATCAAATAATAAAGTAATTAAGCCCTCATGAAGTGTTCAAGAGAACTCGTAGGAACACCTTGATCAATGTAGATTCGAATCATTGCATTCACCAATTCCTGCTTGCACTCCTACACTTCTACTTGTTTGTGTAATTTTCAAAGTGCACCCAGGAGTTCTCGCAAACACTTCAGCAATGCATCAAACAACGAGTAATTAAGCCTTCATGAAGTGGTCAAGGGAATTCTCAGGACCACCTTGATAGACATAGGCATGAATCATTGAATTCATCATCATCTCCCATTAGTAGTCTTGCACCTCTTATTTGTGTAAATTTCAAACTGAACCCGAGAGTTCCCCCAAACACTTCAGCAAGGCATCAAACAACAAAGTAATTAAGCCTTCATGAAGTGGTCAATGGAACTCTTGGGAACACCTTGATAGATGTAGACATGAATCATCGAATTCATCATCTACCATAAGTACTCTTGCACCTCTACTTGTATGCGTGAATTTCAAAGTGAACCCAGGAGTTCCCCCAAACACTTCAGCGAGGCATGAAACAACAAGTAATTAAGCCTTTATGAAGTGATCGAGGGAACTCTCGGGAACACGTTGATAGACGTAGACATGAATCATTGAATTCATCATCTCCTATTAGTACTCTTGCACCTCTTCTTGTTTGTGTAAATTTCAAAGTGAATCCGAGAGTTCCCCCAAACACTTCAGCAAGACATCAAACAATGAAGTAATAAAGCCTTCATGAAGTGGTCAAGGGAACTCTAGGGAACACCTTGATAGACGTAGACATGAATCATTGAATTCATCATCTCCCATTAGTACTCTTGCATCTCTACTAATTTGTGTAAATTTCAAAGTGAACCCAGGAGTTCCCCCAAACACTTCAGCAGAGCATCAAACAACAAAGTAATTAAACCCTCATGAAGTGGTCGAGGGAACTCTCGAGAACACCTTAATAGACTTGAAAAACATTATTTATTCATCGATCATCTCCAACCAGTACTCTTGCAGTTCCACTCGATTAAGTTTGTTACAACATACATTCCTATATATACTGTGTTAGTAAGCAAATTCCATGCATAATGTGAAAGTGGGATTTGAACTAGGATATGAGGTAACATTATATTGAATCTGGCTACAAATATGGGTAATATTAAAGTTAGGGAATATTATGATCAAGCGAATTTATACTTTTTTCCTTTTTTCTTTACATGTGTTTAAGTTAATTCTCATACCTAAGGGTTTAACTTGATATTTAATATGTACAAATTAAACCATCTACTTGTTTTTCTTTTTCTTTCGTCAAGTTGCTAGAAATAATGGACTCACTAACTAATTCTTGAACTATATAATATTCTTTTATACATGCCAATTTTCTTTTAAATAAATTTAAAGATTAATCATGTAATAATAATTCACACTGAGATCTCTAAATACTTTGACCCTTCTGTGATGGAGGAGGTATATATTTTATAAAGATATTTTTCGATTTACTTTAGATTGGTAAAATAGCAAAGTGTCAATAGAAAATATAATGTTGAATGACGATATATTCAGTGTAATCCTACAAATTGATAGCTGGAAAGGTAGCATATTTACAGATTTTATCACTGGCTTAGAGGTAGAAAAAGAGAAATTATTTCTGATGGATCCTCAGTTCAAGGAAAAATAATCCAAAATAATATAGAGAAAGAAATAACCGAAATGCAAAAATGCCATTTATCTAACTCAAAGCGCATTGAAGAGGAATTTGCATGTGAACTATAAAGGCCATTTAACTACGAAAACAAGCAGAGACCCTTAAATTGACTACCAAAATAAAAGGGAGAACATTCCATGCACAAATTAAATCGACACACGAACGTTATTTATTTCTTGCTGACACTTTTTTTATAGGGCTCTATATTGGTCAGTTCAGTTCGATTTTGAAGTTTATCGGTTCAACTTACGGTTATCTGTTTGTAGATATACTAAATCATTATAGAAGCACTAAGATACTGACTTATCAGTTATTATTTTATCAGTTATTGATCGTTATCG
Organism: Solanum sejunctum; assembly: GCA_025642045.1. NCBI lineage: Eukaryota > Viridiplantae > Streptophyta > Magnoliopsida > Solanales > Solanaceae > Solanum > Solanum sejunctum. Next base: position 14,965 of record JAOTQJ010177429.1, read on the forward strand.
GTTCGATTATCAGTTTAATTGTTAAGATTTGACAAAAGAATTTATTAAAAATTACTTGGAAACAAGGTGACAAATCAAATGAATCGGACATATGAGTTGACAAATTGCATTTTGCTCAAAATCAAACTCTATCGAATTGAAGAATAACTGAGAGTTTGAAATAGTAAAAAATAAAATATGAAACTATCAAGAATTTTATATATCAAATAGTATAAAGATAGTTGTTTAATTTATTATCGGATCATCGGTTAACCCATTAAGAAAAATCTACAATAGCTAAGAACTGATAACCCAATTAAAAGAAAAAAATTAAACAGTTACCAAAATTGCTAAATCAATAACCCGTTATTGATAAATCAATTTTTTTCAATTCTAGTTATCGATTTCGGTTCAATTTTGCACATCCTTATTTTTTTTATTTTATCAACCATAAAGCAAATTGGACAAGATATCTAGAATATCTTTATAAAATAGACACCCCTCTGCCACACAAGAGTCAAAGTATTTAAAAATCCCAATGTGAATTTGTAGATGATTTTTCAAATTTATTTAAAAGAAAATTGGCATGTACAAAAGAAAAATTCTGAAAAATAATATAATAATAGTTGAATTTAAGAAAATAGTTGATTTCAAAAGGATAAATGATAAGCATCCTTAATATTCTCTAAAGCACTAGTGGCAACTGGTAGATGCAGTAAATAAATGAAAAAAACCTACTAAATTAAACTAATTTTTCATTCTAAATCCATAATCTACAGCCAGAAAATTGACGCAAGGAAAAAAAAAAGGCATGAAGAATGTAACTAATTAGGTTTTGTACATATTTAATATCACAAGTTATAAGTTTGGTGTTAGAAATAGAAACTGAAGCCATCAGCGTAAACTTTAAGAGATGAAAAAGAAAAAAAAAGGGAAAAAGTACAATATAAGATAATGAAAAGACAAGGATCTAGAGAAGGAATCAGTTTTTTTTCATGATATTCCCAAACTTTAATATTACCCATATTTGTAGCCAGATTCAATATTATAGTGTTACCCTATGCATATTGAACTCCACATTCATATTTGGCATGTATATTTTTTTTCCGAAACAATGTTATAAATAGGAGTGTATGTCGTAACAACATTAAACAAACAAGTAGCAGTGCAAGATTACCAACTATAGTTAAAGATGATGAATGAAAATGGTTCTCAACTCTATGAAGGTTTCCCTGGAGTTCCCTTGACCGCTTCATCAAAGCTTATTTCATTGTTTGATTTCTTGTTGAAGTGTTTAGAGGAATTCCTGGGTCCACTTTAAAACTTATAGAAATGGATAGAAGTGCAAGAGTATTGGTCGGAGATGATGAATAAAATGGCTCACATATAAATCTATCAAGGTGTTCCCTAGAGTTCCCTTGACCACTTCATGAGGGCTTACTTTGTTGTTTTAAAGCCCTGCTGAAGTGTTTGGGGGAACTCCTGGGTCCACTTTGAAATTTACAGAAATGAATTAACGTGTAAGAGTATTGGTTGGAGATGATGAATACAAATGACTCACATATAAATCTATCAAGGTGTTCCCTAGAGTTCCCTTGACCAATTCATGAGGGCTTACTTTGTTGTTTGAAAGCCCTACTGAAGTGTTTGGTGGAACTCCCAGGTACACTTAGAAATTTACAGAAATGAATGGAAGTGTAGAAGTATTGGTCAGAGATGATTAATACAATGGCTCAAATATAAATTTATCAAGGTGTTCCTTAGAGTTACCTTGAGCACTTCATGAGGGCTTACTTTGTTGTTTGGAAGCTCTGTTGAAGTATTTGAGGGAAAGCATGGGTTCACTTTGAAATTTACACAAACAAATAGAAGTACAAGAGTACTAGTTGAAGATATAATGAACACAATTTTTCATATATAAATCTACTAATTGTGTTTTCTAGAGTTCCGTTGACCACTTCACTGGGAGCTTTGTTATTTGAATCCAGCTGAAGTGTTTGGGGGAACTACTCTTAGGATCACTTTTAAATCTACACAAATGGATAGAAGAGTGAGACAATAGTTGAGATGATGAACATAATGGCTCATACATAAATCTATCAAGGTGTTCCCTAGATTTTTCTTGAACACGTCATGAGGTCTTACTTTATTGTTTGAAAATCCTACTGAAGTATTTGGAGGAGCTCCCGAGTTCACTTTGAAATTTACACAAACAAATAGAAGTGCAAGAGTGCTAGTTAGAGTTGATGAACATATATAATGATTCACGTATAAATTTATTAACTGTTCCCTAGAGTTCTTTTGACCGCTTCATCGGGGCTTAATTACTTTGTTGTTTTGAAGCCAACCAAAGTGTTTAGGCAAACTCTTGGGTTCACTTTCAAATTTATCCAAGCGAAATAGAAGCTCAAGAGTATTGGTTGGAGATGATAATACAAATGGTTTACATATAAATTTGTCAAGGTGTTCCCTAGAGTTCTCTTCATCACTTCATGAGTACTTACTTTGTTGTTTGAAAGCTATGCTAAAGTGCTTTCGGGAACTCTTGGGTTCACTTTGAAAATTACACAAATAAGTAGAAGTGAAAAAGTACTAGCTTGAGATTATGAATACAATGGTCCATGCATAAATCTATCAATGTATGTGGTCTCTCAAGTTTTCTTGACCACTTTATTAGACCTAACATTCGTTGTTTGATGCTCTGATGCGTAAGTGTTTGGAGGAACTCTCGAGTTCTCTTTGATATTTACACAAACAAATAGAAGTGCAAGAATGCTAATTGTAGACGATGAATGAAATGGTTCACATATGAATCTATCAAGCTCATCCCTAAATTCCAACTAATTACTTTGTTGTTTGAAGTCCTATTGAAGTGTTTAGGCGAACTCCTAGCTCCACTTTACACAAACAAGCACAGGCACATGGATAGAGTCAGAATTATGCTAGTGTCACTTTCAAAAAAATATAATGACCCCGAAATTTTACCTACTTGAATTGAAATAGTGTAAGGAGAATTTTTTTTTTAAAAAAGGAGAACTGTCAGTGCATTTTTTTAAATATATATTGATGTTAATGCATTTTTGCTGATATTGTTTTTTTTTACATTATCATTCCTTTTACTTTGTATTGTTGGCCGACAATATCATTTTGTAGTTAGGCCATTGATTTTTTTAATGTTCTTGGAGCTAATGCTCCATTAAGTTATTTTATTAATTTTTTTGTTCATGCTCCTTTGGAGCAATCCAAGAGGCAATTTGAGCCTCTCTATATTGGTTGATCTTTCTGCTCATATTGCAAGAGAGAAAACCAAGAGTGAGACAAGATTACACACACACACACACACACACATATATAGGCATATCATTCTGCTAAAGAATGCACCAAGAAAACTGAAGAAATAAAAACCTATATATTGTTTGCATAATATTTTATGAGAATTTTATTAGCGGAAAGAAGGTATTTTATTGTATAGAGTTTCGACAATTTTATTCTCGTAAGTTGCTCATATTTTCTGCATCTTTTATAATAAGATATTTTACACAAATGACTTTATTTTCATATACTTTTATATACTTTATCATGAGAATATTATTTATGACGTGTTAGAAAATTATTATGAGCATATAAAGTTAAATCGAAAGAACCTACATGTTACTTAACTTACTTGAGTTATGGAATAAAAGAAGTTATCTACTCTATGAATATTATATCTTGAGATTTAGATTCTATATGCAATGAGTTTATATGAATTAAGTTGAGGTTAATATGACAAATTGAAGATACTTGAGTCATTAAATATGATAGTATGTTATACTTGAGAAATTATATACTTAATTACATGATGTGATAAGTAAAGTTAAAGAGTCCAAATGACCGTTTGAATTGGTTCAAGCATGATAAGATTACTTGATTATTGAGTTGATGGTATTTGAGTGCTTATATACGTGATTAAATGAATTGATGAATCTTTGAGATGGATTGAGATAACTTTATGAGGTTGAGGATGAGTTGATTGATTGAGTATTGAGGATTGAGTTACATGATAATTTGAGCATGTTTAAGTCTTAGGAGGAGTATCGAGCACCGAGCGGAGTTCAGCATAAGCAACACCCACATTCGAAAGATGACTTTAGCTAGTTGTTTTTGATAGAAGGAAAATATTTTTCTTGACCATTAACAATATGCAAAGTTAGAATATATACAAAGCTAAGCATTCAATTAGGCGTCGGACTAGTCTATTTCTAAGGAACTAAATATCTACAAGATATCTATCTTCCAAATATACATTCCAAAAATATAAACAAGATATATACATTCCAAATATATCTTACAAAAATATCTACAAGATATATATAACACACACACCCAGTCGAAGCGGGAGGCTTTCGGACACTGAGACTGTCCCTAAAATTGTCAAATAAAACTCGTGGAAGACCCTTAGTAAAAATGTCTGCTATTTGATGTCGGAAAGACACATGAAGCACTCGAACTTCACCCCGAGCAACTTTTTCCCGGACAAAATGAATATCAATCTCAATATATTTTGTTCGTTGATGCTGAACTGGATTTCTTGATAAATAAATAATATTTACATTATCGCAATAAATAAAAGTAGCCTTTTTAATCTGACAATGTAACTTTAATAGAAGGTTCCAAAGCCAACAAGATTCGGATACGATATTTGCTATCCCATGATACTCTGCCTCTGCACTAGACTTTGACAATGTTGGTTGTCGTTTCAATAACCAAGATATGGAATTATTACCCAAAAATACACAACAACCAGAGATAGAACAACAGATGTCAGGGCACCCACCCCAATCTGCATCTATGTATGACACCAGAGTAGAAAAAGAAGATGGATATAAATGAAGATCATAATCCAATGTACCTTTAACATACCAAATAACCTGTTTTAGAGTAGACATATGATCTACTTTGGGATCACACATATGTAAGCAAACCTGCTGAACAACATAAGAGATATCTGGCCTAGTAAACATAAGGTACTGAAGATCCCCTGCAAGACTCCTATAGAGAGTGGGATCATCAAATGTAGTACTAGATGTAGCACTAACCTTTGACTTTGTATCAACCAGAGTAGCTGATCGTTTACACGAAGACATTCCTGCTCACTCAGTTATCTCTTCGACATATTTCTATTGAGATAAAAACGTACCATCTTTGTTCCGGGTCACAACAATACCCAGAAAATAATTCAGAGTCCTTCATAGCAAACTCAGAGCTTAAAAGATCCATAATAGAATACCGGAGAATATCAGAAGAGGCTGTGAGAATTATATCATCAACATATAGTAAAATGTATCCCATATCAGTCCCTTTACGGTAAATAAATAATGATTTATCCATTGTGCTATTAGTAAAATCAAAGGATAAAGCATAATCTGCAAAACGCTCATACCAAGCTCTAGGGGCTTGCTTAAGTCCATATAAAGACTTACGCAATAGGCAAACATAATCTGGATGGTCATGATCCCTGTAACCTAATGGTTGATGCATATAAATAGTTTCCTAAAGCTCACCATGAAGGAAGATATTTTTGACGTCCAATTGATGAATTGGCTATGCCTTCGAAAGAGATAGACTGAGAATAGTATGAATTGTAGCTGGTTTCACCACCGGACTAAAAGTCTTACCACAATCAATGCCAACCTGTTGAGTTTTGCCATCACCTACAAGCCGGGCTTTATGCCTCTCAAAATCACCATTAAATTTAACTTTATGAGTAAAAATCCTCATAAATGAATCACGTTCACATTCGGAGGATGGGGCACCAACTCGCATGTCTTATTTTTAATAAGAGCATTATATTCATCATCCATAGCTATTTTCCAATTTGGGTCACATAGAGTTGAGATCGAATTTCGAGTCAAAGGAGACCTCTCAACCGATGTGTGCAAGGAATATTTTTTTTTAGCTTAAAAATTCTATGTTGGCTACAGGTCACCACACGGGACTGTTAGAGAGATGTATTTTATGGAGTTGGAGCAGTTTATGGGTTTTGGGATTGAGGTGGATGGACTATAATAGGTGGACTCGGAAGTGGGCTAACAGGGGTAGGACTTGGATATGGGTTGACAGGGGAAGAAAGAGGAGATGGGCTGATAGGAGAAGGATCTAACGCCGTCTGGAGATGGTGTATCACATATGGCGATAACCCATCATCTAAGAAATGATAAATGTGAAGTATGTAATTTACCAAACGAGAATTGATTTTCATGAAACATAATATGACGACAAATGATGATTTTTTGGGCTGATAAGTCATAACATTTGTAGCCCCTATGGTTAGAGGGATACCCTAAGAAGACACAAGGTGTAGACCTTGGTTGTAGCTTATTGATCGTCGTAGTTGAAAAGAGAGGAAAACATAAACATCCCCAAACCCAAAGATGAGAATAAGTAGGAACCCGATTGTAAAGAACCTCAACAGGAGACTTGTTTCCCAACAACTTACTTGAAAGGATATTAATAAGATATGTTGTCATTTGAAGAGCATGATGCCAAAATGAGGTGGGGAGAGAGGCATGAGTAAGAAGAGTACGAGAGATATTATTTATAGTCCAAATTGTACGTTCAACTTTTCCATTTTGAGAAGAGGTATAAAGATAAGAAAGACGAAATGGCATTCCATGATTTTTGCAAAATTTCTAAAAATGACCATTATCAAACTCCCTACCATTGTCACATTGAACATTTTTAATATTACGTTCTAATTGGGTGGAGATGTGATTTCTAAACTTCAAGAATATGTCATAAACATCTGATTTTCGGGCTAACAAAAATGTCCACAAATATTTGGAATAATCATATAAAAACAAGATATAATATCTATGTTAGGTAGAGTTCAAAATAGGAGAGGACCAAAGGTCACTATATAAAATATCAAAAGGCAAAGAAATACTAGAAGTTGAAGGAACAAAAGGCAATTTTATATGATTTTTTAAGTACACATGAACCACAAATACTAGATTTAGAATGTTTAATACAATCAATGCTTTTATTTTGCCTAGGCACATCTAAAATAGAAGACCTCAGATGACCCAACCGATCATGCCATAGCTTAGGAGTAACGACAGCAAAAGTTGAAGGAATAGCTTTATTGGTGTGAGAAGATGAATAGGGATAAAAGTCACTTCGGCTATTACATCTCATTATTGGCCTCCCGTCCAATAATCCTTCATAGAAAACCCAAAAGGATCAAACTTAACTGACACAAAATTATCAGTAGTAAATTTTCTCAGAGAAATCAGATTTTTGATTAATTTAGAAGTATGTAAAATATTTTTCAAGGAAAGGGATTGACACGAGGAAGATAGATTAGATTGACCATAGTCAAGAATTGGAATATTATGACCATTACCAACAATAATATTATGATTAGGATGATTGCTCATATTAAAATAAGACGAGAGATTACTGATAGAGAAAGTCATATGAGACATTGCACTGGTGTCCATGTACCAAGACGGATTAGGTTGTTGTAGAGACATAGTGTGCATTGCAGCTTCAATATCTGTGGAAGTGTATAAACCCGATTATCGGAAAGGAGGAGGAGGAGCCTGTTGCACGAAATCCTGTTGCTGTTATGGCCTTGGGCGCAATAAATCGATCTGCCTTATGGGAGGGGGCCTAGACCACCCTTGAGTGGGATAAGGGCAGGGAGGTATGGCCAAGGCCACCCACAAGGGTATTGTAACCATTGTGGGGGTTGTGCCGACCGTCCACCCGAGCTAGAGTATCCACCCATCTAACCACCTTTGACACCACCAGAGCTTGAGTTGCTATGACCACCACCAGTAGTTTTTCGACCACAGCTATTTTTTCGGCCACCAAAGTTCGAACCACCACTGTGTTTCTTTTTTGAACCACTTGATTTATCAGAAGTACCCGAACTATCGTCATGCACCGTGGCCATCAAGGCAGATTCCATGGCTGCCTCCTTGGCTATGCTTGCCTCCTTTAGGATCAACATTGATCGAGCTTTATAGAAAGGGGGTAGAGGATTACTCTGCCTAATTAAAGTGCCTACTTGGCTCCTCTTTGTTGGAGAGAAGAAAAGAGGATTATGAAAGTTTAACCAAGCAGGGTCAGAATAGCATTGGATGAGAAAGCCTCTTTATCCGTATGAGAAAACAGCTCATGATGCGAAGTTTTCTGGATAGAAGGTCATCCTCCTAGGCTACTACTTTTCCTGGTTCTCCCGTAAAGTAGGATGGTGAGTCCACTAACTATTTGCAAAACCATACGGCTATCAAAGATCGGAGCTCCAATATTTTTTAATTAATCCGCAAGGGATTTAAGACATTGGCAGTATGCAGAAACATTTAGAATGTCTTCCATAGTAGTAGAAGAGAACTCTTGTTCTAGAGCAACAACACGGGAATATTGATTGTCTTGGAATATATCACACAATCTATCCCAAGCTTCTATGGCCGTGGCATCGGGCTCGATTATGGTTTGCAATAGGTCCTTAGAAATTATAGAATAAATCCATGATATAACGGTGGCATCCAAGGTCGACCAAAGTTCTTTCTCTTTATCATTAGAAGGGGAAGGAGGCTTGGTTTTAGGAGATATGATATGATGAAGTACCCTGTGTAATTTTGCGTGAATTTTAAAAAGCTCTACCCACGTAAAATAAGAAACGTTCTCCATCTCAAGAACAATGAGAACACTAGTCTTGATATTACTGATGGTGAATGCAGGGTGAAATGAGGATTTATTATCCGACATTTTTTGGAGGCTGAAATAAACAGAGGAAAAAACATAGAAGAAAGAGAGGAGGAACGATGGACAGAGAGCTGTAGCGAAGGGCAAGTGAAAGCGAGAAGAAAATCCTAAGCAATTGATACCATGTTTGTTAGACCCCGTTTTTCTTTAAATTAAGGATAATTATCCAATTGGAAAATATTGTTGTGGATGTCGTGTAATTT